>JAPDSC010016545.1:149463-162899 GCA_026290005.1 Latrodectus geometricus | reverse complement strand
TATATATATATATATAATATATATATTTGTACGCATTGTTCAAGGGTTCTTCATCAACTGCCAGATTAAATTGCTTGTCTGGCTTGCTGGCTCTCCCGAACTTTCATGAATAAAAAACATGTGGTCCATGTGTGCTTAACGATTGACCCATATTATATATCCAGCTGCTACAGCAGATCAACTTTGGCAACGTGTGGAAGATGCTTGGTGTTCTCCAAGAACACATGTAAAGTCTGGTCAATGTTGAGACTTGTGGAAGTTTTGATTTCCAAGAATAACGGCTACTCTGGCTACTGATTTTGGAAGGAACCACACTTCACAGAAATCTTTAAATTAAATCATTTGATACTTGTTCAACAAGTTAACTACAAAATTAATATTGTTGTGATTTTTCTTGTCTTTTATAGTGTTGCAGTTTGGATGGCCAGAAGTGTTTTTTTCAAAGGGTAATTTATATATCATTGCACGATATATAAATACCAATTAATTATTAAAACAAAAATTGTTTTAAAAAATGGAAATATTTTATATAGAATTAAACTTGAAATGACTAATTTTATTTTTATTATTTAAATATAATTATTATTTTAAATATAATTGTTATTTTTAAATATAATTATTATTTTAAATATAATTATTATTTTTAAATATAATTATTATTTTAATTAACGTTTGACGAAATGATTTGAATTCACTAAGGCTAAGTTTAATTTATGATTTGACGTACACTATTTGGCATTTGAGTTGTCCTCAAGTTAAAATGTATATATCAAAAACCTAAAATATAAATGGTCACTAACGATTTCATTAAAATTTAAAGCTACTCGTTTAACTTAAAATCAATGTCTTATTATATAAATCAATTAAAGCAAAATTAGATACCATTTAAGATAATATTAGTACAATTTATTAGCATGTTCTAAACTTCAGTGAGATAATACATAGTAGAGATCTCAGATATTTTAAATAACAATAAACAAATTGTCAGCATATTGTCGATGTAACTTTCATTCAAATAAACAATATCTTGTTGTTAAGTGTGCAATTTTATGCATGCACTAGATTATGAAAACTGAATTACATTAATGTATTCATACAAATATATTTAAATATATTTTAAAGTTAATATTTATGGAGTGTATACATTACTCATCAAACTGCTTGTTAGTTGTATGTGATAAAATTGTTTGTAAATTGTATAATTAGTGAACAATTCAGTCTTCAATTTTACAATATTTACTCAATCAAAATATATTCATTTTCTCTCAAACAGAACTTAATTAAAATGCTAATATATATGTGTCATTATCTTTATTCATAAATGAATTTAATACCGCTGCCCCAGTGATTGAGTAAGAAATGCACTTTTATGCTAATTTGCAACAAAATATCCCAAAGGCTTCCAAAAATTATTGGACAATTTCTTGCTAATAATATCCCGGAAGGCTTATGTTCTTAAAAAACTTCATATAAAGAGAAATACTGCATTCATTTTGCGAAAAGAAACTACTTAAAATATGACATAATGAAACATTTCAAACATTCTCCCTGAAGTAAATAAGCTTTAAAAATTGCATAAAAATAACATTTAAGAGGGTAGTATACCATTTTTTGTATTCTATTTAAAATGAGATAATACTCTTCGCATTTAGATATTAAATTTTGAAATCACATGTAAACATTATTTGAAGTCTCACACAGTAAAATAAAAACAGCTTCCTTTTTTTCCCCCTAATTTATGAGATAGTAATGTACTTTATATATGAGATAGTATGTAAAAAACAAAGTGTTAAGATATTTAAACTTTAATGCTCGGTATTAAAATTTGTAATAATATATTATTGAAACCTAATGTGCGTTATGATAATATAAACTCTATAACTATCATACATCTAATATTAATGTTTCATTTGAATTGAATGCTTTTTTAACATAAAATATTTAATATTGTAACACATAACTAAAATAAACTATTGTTAAAAATATTTTATTTTATTTAAAAAATTAATTTTTCTAATTCTTTTTAACAATCATCGTAATTTAGATTTTGAGTCTATTATTATTCTTTATGAATATGCATAAAGTTTTATGATATTCTTATTGCTAAATTTTAAATTTATAATTATATATTTTATTTATATGACCTAAATGGTTTCTACTTAGTCTTGTAACTATAGTAGTATCATTTAAAATGATTAATGTGCTAATTTATTCGGGTATGTTTAAAATAGATAGCTAGGATTGCAATCAGTATGAAGACCTCATTAAGAATCTATTTTAATGAGGCTATTATTTGAATTTAAATTATTAAATTGAACTTTATATTCATAGGGAAGTGATGAATTGATAAGTTGATGTTGAATTAATTACAATGTTGTTTCATTTATTTGAATATCACGTAAATATGTTGCAAATTTCTACGGATTTTTTCTTTTTTTTTTTTAAATGAATGCATGTACTTACATTAATATGATTATTTGCCAACAAGAATAAAATGCTGTAAATTAATTTTCTGGAACTAGAATTTGTTTTTAAAAATTTACGTTGTTCTTATTTTCGTAAAGACGTTATAAATATTTCTGAATATTTTTTCGAACACTTGTTTCTGTTTCAAAATATTTTTTCTTTTCATTTTATCTGGTTATTTAAATTGTGCATATAAATAACTTCCAAACTCAAAACTAACAAAAGATTTCGTAAATAGATTTAGTAAATAGTTTTGAAAGATCTTTCTTATTTCAAATTTAGTTGTTTTAGCAGACATTTTGAAGTTATAAGTAATTAGCAATTAGTTTAATAAAATTGCCCCAAATCAATTTATCCACAATCTCTTAAATCTTGTGACATGTGTGTTGTCAAATACGCATTTCTATTATCTAATGTTTGGTTTTTAATCACGGTCTATTCTATTGAATGTGGTTTAAAACTTATTTTCCTCTTACTTACTAAATGGCTATTAAATGGTTACTTATGGTTTAATAAATGGTTAATTTATAAATGGCTTAAATGCCGAATTTTGGAGAGTTAGTGAAAATATAACCATCGCAAACACATTTTATTTTACTATTTAAATAAATTACAATTTTCATTATAAAGTTAAGAGTTTTTGTAATTATTATTTGAAATATAATTTTATATATGTCTTGATATGGCAACTTTAATAGATAATACAATTTAGTTTATCAATCACTTCTTGACTCGTCCATCTCATTTCCTGGTACGCCAGAACAAACTTCTGATAGTGAACCAATGGAATTATGTTGAACGGGACAGGTGGAAAAAGCATGGATAGACAGCTTTGGCTTGTAACAGGCTGCTTCGCTTCTAAAGAAAAAGAAGAATTTCAATTCTTCTAAAATATTATGAAATAATTTAAAATAAATTACTTTACCAAAAATGATACATCTCAAACATTCAATTCTTTTTTTCTTAAAATAATTATTTAATATTTAACTCATAACTTATTAATAAAATTAATTATTTTGTTTTAGATGTTCACATAAAATGCTAGTTTACATTAATGTAGCCACATGTTTTTTTCTGATTAGGTTATGTTCCCTCTTAAAAATTGTGTTCAAATATTGTAATTTAAATTCCATGCAGTAAATATTTCCAGATGGAAAATATATACATTTAGGAGCATTATATATAATATAAAATTGCGTGGAATGTTCTCAAAATACACTTTTACTGAATACAGGAATTTAAAATTTCCTCAAATTGTTATCAATTTTTTTTTATTTTTCCGTATTATATTTAGAATGGAACATTTTACATTTTGTATATGATATATGAAAATATTTTTGAATATGAATATGATATGAAAATTATATAAAATATTTTTGAATATGAATATGATATGAATTTGTATATGAAAATATTTTTGAAATTACTTCTATTTTACTTTGATAATATTATGAATTTATATTTCCTATCAATAAATCTTTGGCAAGCATTTTAATATTTTAAAAATATTTTCTGTAAATATCGTTGAAAATAAAATATCTAAGTACACTGAATAACATATAAGTCAACCTTTGACAGAATAGGAACCTAATGATGTTATTGTTGATGTTACTTCATCAAATCACGTATATTATTCTTATTACATAGAACACACTTGGTGTTATTCAGCACAGCATAAAATTTTTTAAATAAAAATTTTCTATGAAATTTTGAAATTTCTGAATAAAATTTCATAAAATCTAACAACATTCAGGAAAATCTTGTAGAAACTAGAAACTAAATAGAAACCTAGGGTTAGCATTTTGAAAATATTTTTTAACTACATGTGTACAAATTTAGTTATGCATATAAGCATGTTTATGAAAATTATTTTATGACGTATACAAGTTAATAAAAATGGTATAATTATGCAAAAATTTGACTTTATTTTACTCAATAGTTCATATAATTCTGTTTTTAAACTTAACTAAAGGCTTTTTCTTAAAAAACCTTATTTTTTGGTTTCATCAGAAGACGATATATTTCCAAAAAAACGCATAGTGCATTTTTGATAATATTATGAATAATTCAGGATGCATATATATTTTTATTAGTTTGTTTTAAAGTTACATTTATGTTCAAAAGAATGGTAAAAATTCCATCCAATTGTATGCACAGTTCACGTTCATAGATCTGATTGCAATATTTAGAACAATCCTGCGCAAAGAGATCCTAAAATGTATACTATAATAAATTCAGTTTATGAAAGAAAAATTTTGCTTTTGAAAGAAATTTTTTTTTTTTATTTTAACTCCAATATCTCTTTTGCTCTTTCACGAAAGTGCATGTTTTCTGATCAAATATAGGAAATGGTGAGATGTTCACGCAAGGTTTCACAAATTTGGCTGAAAAACAGATTCCTCTTTATGTATTCTCCATGGAAAATAAAAAAATAATAAAAAAAAAGTGTATGTTTTTGAAAGTAAAATTTATTTATATAAGCAACTAGTGGATATATTTTCCAATTTTTATAGCTCAAAATCAAAATATTTTTTACTTAATGAAAATGGTATTTACTCGCATTTATCATAAAGTAAAAAGTGATTTTTTCACTAGGACTTGTTGTCAGATATATTCTTTTTTTTCTGTCAAGATAAATGAAAAATTTTAATATTTACCAAGATTATAAATGCATTTATGTAAAAAAATTGTTAGGTTTTAATATATTAATGATATTTATGAATGGAGTTTAACTTATTGCCTAAAAAGAGGAAACTAATTAGAGAACCTGTAAAGAAAACGTAAAGTGCATGTGCTTAAATATACAACATTATTTTTAAGAAATGTATAGAATTCCTTTAATTCGAATTCTTTTATCTAACTAAAAATGTTTTGCCTAAAATATTAAGTATTTTGTTAAAAAAATATCATTTTTCAAATGATGAACCAGTTATTTAAATAAATATGTAAAGATTAAATATTGTTAGATTATATACATATATATATTTTCTTCATCTAAAAATTAAATGAGAATGCGAAGTTTTTTGTGTATTGAATACAATATTAAATCACAGGAATCTTTTTAAAAATAACCATTTTTTTATCGATTCGTTTCATTTTTCTTAAGGGATATACTGTGAAAATTTTGCTGAATACGCTTATAGAGGATATAGAATACATATTGATTGCTCTGAAAAGTGTCCGTAACGGTACAATTATATTAACTTCGAATGACTGTGCTGGCTAATGCAGATGCCTAACTTCATTGTAGTGTTTATCAAACAAAGACTGGTAAAAGTATGGATTGATTTATAAACACCCAAAAAAAATTCTTAATCATACAGAAAGCAAAGTTTGTTTCATAAAATGACCTTGGTCAGCAAAATTATCTCGATACTTATCCCCATTGATTCTTTTTTCAGTATTACGTTTGATCGAACTAAATATCGAGATACAATTTATCATTTCATGACAGAATCCTTTCCATTCTTAACATTTAAAAAAGAGAAAATCATGAACACACCCTTTAGTAGCTGTTCTCCAAACACGTACTCACCATGATGTTGAGAAAATTGTGATAGACAATTCCTCAGATATTCTTCCACTAATATATCAAAAAAGTTTTATGATTGTGTTACTGGTGTACATGAAGCTTTTCATTAAAGTCTTTGACAAGTGACTTTAGAATATCGTATCCGACATAAATCTTTCCTTTATGGAATGGTAAGAGAATTGATTCGCTGATATAAATGCTCTCTTTAGAAACTGCCACCAATTTCATTAGAAAATGTAAATGCTTATTGATCTATGAATTCACTTTTGCTGCAATTGAAGATTTTAGACAATACAGAATGCTTCAATACTTGTCAGTTACTTTTAAAGTGTTTCTTTTGCCATGTACTACTTCACTTTACAAATTTTGTCTTGATGTTCTGTGTGCATACTGCTCATGACTTTAGACACCGTACCTCCGTAAAAGATCGAAAAGAGCAGATGTTTCGATCACACTTGCTCCAGTTACAATTTAGCCTCTTTAAAAATCAAAAAACTCCGATTTTTTTTTTTTTTTTTTTTAAATACTGACATTTAAAACAACAATAAAGTCACTTACTACATATTACCATAAATATTATTCACTTCCATATATATCATTTCCATTTATAAAGAAAACATGCAGATATTTTTATATTTTAATTTTATTGAAGTTCATTGAAAAGTATCATTTTTATGTACTTGTGTTTTTATTATTTTGAAAAATACCTGTATATTTAGTTTAATTATGTATCGTTATAATTTTATTGAAAAATAATAACTTCAAATAAATAATTTCAATGCAAAGTAAAAGTAATATCATTATGCTCAAAATTTTCAATTTAAATAACTGGGAAAAAGTAAGAGGATCATGTAATCCCTGTTATTGGTTCATTCAACAACTAAATTTTTACTTATTTTGTTGGTACTTTTTGTGTGATTTTGGTACATTACCACTCAAAAACTTTATTAGAATAACAATTTCATTAATTAACCCACAATATGTTTTTCAAAACCCAGATGACATTATAAATGAATAAATAGTAAATAATTTAATTTGAATATTCTCATGTGTTTTTAAACAAATTTCCTGTAACACGTGCTCCTTAAAATGAAAAATTAGTTTATTTCGTTTAACTAATCCGTTTAACTGTTATATATATATATATATATATATATTACAAGTATTTTATGTAAAGAAAAATGAAGTCGTGCAATAATTAAATTAATAGCTTGTATTATTTCAAAAATTTGTTTCTTTTTTTCTCACTTATTGAAAGGCTTTAATTAATCGGAAATTAAATCAACATGTAACAAAAGATAACTCAATAAGTTTAATTTTTACTTAAATAATAGAATTTGCCCATGAAAAATGAATACTATTGAAACCAATTAAAATGAATTTACAATTAAAACTTACTTCAAACTAATTTATCAACACTATTGAAAACAAATTATACACTCTAAGGAACTGCACTCAAATTATATAGTCAAATTTATGATAATCTATTTTTGCATTTTACATGAAAACACTATTTAAGTGCTATTTTTTGACAGTTTAAATAAGGAGAAAATTATATCATTACTAAATAATTCTATGACGTAATAGCAAATATAAGTTTAATCTTCTTCAGTAGGATGTAACACAAGCAAATCAAACACTCGTACATACACAGTTGGAGGGGAAAAATATTTTTTAAAACTTTATTTTATTTCACATGAATATTATAATTTCTTACTTTCTTTCCTTCAGTTGCCTTTAAATATTTTTCTATGATTTAAAATGTAGCTACATAAAAACATGAACATATCTTTGAATCCATTTTACATGAATGTCATTTATTACCTAATCATAGGCAAACAATCTATCCCCTATATTCTAACAGTTTTTAAAATCAAACTTGGGAACTTCAATTTCGATGAGGGTTCTTTATAGCTTTATTTCAAGAGTTGATTATATTTCTACATTTACGATTTAGAATTTTTCAAACTATTCACTTTCTAGACTAAGCATATGGTGCAAGATTTACCTATCTCAAATATCTTATGGGGTATGAAGTTCATCACATTTAGCTTTTTACAGCTGTACTAACTACTTTATCAATCATAGGTGAACCATTATTAAATGGTAATTAATCACCCAAGATAGTGCCGAATCTTGATAAAGATAGTGCCGAATCTTTACAATCCTTTCAGCTTTTTCTTGTGCATGGTCATTTGTTTGTTTTTCAAATTTCTAATAAGTTATTTAAGATAGATAATCTGAAGTCAGTTTGAAAAAAAACTTAATTGAATTAATTTCTTTATAATTCCACAACTACCGAATTTCCTATATATCGTCTTCACAAAATATTTTGATTAATAAACAGATATTTTAGATATTTTAGATTTCATAATCTTAAACTCACATAGATTCATTGATGTAATTTTTCTTTATAAAATAAAAAGATTTTCAAGGAAATAATGTAATATTTATATGAACAAATGCAACAGACATAACCTAAATAAATATTACAATATGACTTTTAAAACCATGTTCTTTTTAAAGTATTTATTGATCTTTTACGACATTTGTAAGAATATATTATTTTAGTTATCATTTAATTTATGAAACGCTGATGTATAAATTCATGAATTTGTAATATTAAAGCGCTTAGCACCTTTAAACTAGTGAATGCTTAGAAAGAACAAAATAAAAAAAAGAAAAAATTTTTTTCATAAAAAATAACGTATTATCCCAGACCTGAACTAGAAATAGGTGTAACTATAAAATAAAAAAGTCAATTTCAAGAGAATAGTAAAAGAAATTTAAAAAAAAGGAAAAACGTCAAATCCACGACTGCACTTCAAAGGTTATTCAATGGATCAAAGTAAGTTAACAAACTACTTTTCTCCTGTTTGCCTGATTTTGGTAACATTTCCTTAAAGTACAAAAGTTGGAAAACATTGATCGTCTTTTTCACTTTTTGAATCAAAGATGAGGATACAAAACTAAATAAACGAGAAGTTGCTACGAGTTTGAATTATTCATTACAACTATACAATCTGTTAAATAAATTGTACTAGAAGAACAGGCTTATAGTTTTTATGATACATTTATGATAATTTAAAAAATAATCTTATTGAATAAACTAAAATAGTATAATATTATAGTTAATTAAATATATTTTCCATTTATACGGATATTATTAACACATTTTTAGAACGATCTCATTGCCATTTGATTAATGTTTAGAATTTAAAGACTATTTTTTTTTTAAATATTCAATCTGACACTTTTTTTTGACACTAAGTCTGGATCGTGATTTCCATGATAAAAGAGCTGTTCGTAAAATTTCCAGGGGTCTTGCTTTCCATACCTCTTCTACTACTTTTCAGAGTGCATCTATCATGGTAGGTTTGTGTTTAGAAATAGATGTTTTTAACAGACCAAAGTACACAATAGCCCGTGGGTGCAAAGCCAGAGAACTTTGCTGGAATATGTTGAAAATATATATATACAATACCTGCATTAGTCTTCATTTTTTCAAGGAATGCAGTGGTAAATTTCGAAGTATGACTTGTAGCTTTGTATTGATGAAGTTTCACTTTTTGAAAGTCATTGGAATAAAGCAGTAGAATTTCATTTGCAAATATTGAACGTAAAAACTTCTCATGATAGTATGATGAGTTGGTTTTAACTTTTTTTTCCACTCTCCTTATTTTTAATTTCCCCATTGTAAGAGAAACCTGCGACAATTATAAATATTAGGTTAGGAAAAAAGTAATCCATTATTTTTTCGGTAGACGTCTGTAGTGATCGATATCTCGTGAGGTATCTATCAAACAATTTCAGATTTATGCTCGTTGGAAAGGTGACATTTGACACTAAAATATCCTCTTGCGGTTTTTTGTTTGATTAATTCAGTTATGAGTACAAGGTTTTAAAAATGGAAGAAAGCAAACAGAAAATTCGATACATTTTCGTTTTTTTCTTGTAACGGCGAAAAAGATAGCCGGGTGGCTAAAATTGTGAAAGGTGTTTATCATCATATATAACAATTTTTGTTTCGTCGATTCCGTTCGGGTATTTTTGATGTTTGAGATGCACCTCGCATGTGGATACAGCATCGTCGAAAATGTCTATAAAATTTAAAAAATGATCGAAGTTAACCGCATGCCAGCAGTCGTAACGAGCAAGACCTAAAAATCTACATGAAAGCTGTTTCAAACCTTTTTACAAAGTGAATCCAAAAGAAGTTACATAGAGTTCACGTAAAAATAATGGATTTCTTTTTCCCCAACCTAATAGTTTTCTGAAACTTTCTTTATGTTAACAAACCAGGTATATATATTTTTTCTCCTCGTTTTCTATAATAAATTGATTTTTTTAGTAGCAGTTATTTAGGTAAACCCATTCTTTATCAAAGGTCACAATGTCTTTCTATTCATCTCCAAATGTATTTCATACAGATTTCTACAAAATGTTTTGCGTTGAGCCACATGTCTCAGCAAAAGCTGTTGAATATGTTTTTTTAGCTTTTTTAAGTTGTAAATCTTGGTTTATTAATTTATTTATTGTTGCTACAGATGTATCTAAAGACATTTTAATTGATTTCTGTGTTGGCGGATTTTCTCTTGTTACCAGCGATTTCCCTTCACAAACATTTGAAACACTACTACTTTTTCGGATATTTGTTTGAAGTCTTCTTTCCATGTAGAAATAATGATTGACGTTTTTACCTGTCCGATTAATAACGCGCGTTGCTTATTTTACACTTAGAAATTTTAATACCATGCACACATTTTACAACATTTTTTTTTTAATTCTGGAATAAGAATATTTCTCTTCGGAAAGTGCAAAAATGTATCCTTCAATCAACAGCTTGTTTACATGTGACATTTTGAAGCAACAATAAATTTAAAAATAGCAGACGATATCTCTCATTTCAAATAATAAGCTGTTGCCAAAAAAATTTATTCTAAAGCATTTAATTTTTTAAATTTTTTATTAAGTTGTTATAAAAATGTGTTAATAGCCTTTGTAATTTAATGAATATTAGTAATAAAGGTATTTTAATAACGACAATTTTAGAATAATTATGTGTGACGTGATGACATTTATAAATATTTTCCTAATTTCGTAAAAAAATTAATGATGAAATAGTGAGAATGTGTTTTGGTTACGAAAAGATATTTTTTATTCTTTTGGTTTCATAATTGTAGCCAGAATATTGTTAAAAATTGACAAAAAAGATATTGAAAATAAAATATTAATCTACTTAATGAAACGGATTTTGGTAAATTAAGAAATTTTTTTTAGTTAAAAATAATGATAGTTAGAAATAATGAATAGTTAAAAAGGACATTTTGATAGTTAAAAATAATGAAAGTTATTCATTAAAAATTATTAAGAATATCATATATGGTGATTGAAACACGTAAAATATGTCGTGGTCACTATGTCTTCCATGTGAAATAATAACTGTGTATGTGGCAGGACAAATAGAAGAGTCTTTAGATTGGTTCATATTTCTATATTGCGAAGACACACACACTTTCATAAGTGTAAAATACAAGCACTTAGGCAAAAAATTTCAAAAATATTCGAATTAACTTTAAATTGGAAGACCTAAATCAAATTTCTTTTAAATAGAAAGTTTTGACAAAGAAACACAGAAAAATAATTAAAGTATCATCCTTAAAATAAAAAATTCTATTAAGTATATAAGGATATTTCGCAATATCTTTGTGTATTTAAAATAGGTGAATAAATTGCAATTTTTGTGGTTTTCTTTTTTAATTATTTTAGTTAAATTTGTATTAGGAAAAATAATTTATCGATTAATCACACATAAATTTAAAATTATTTTACTTCAGTGGTTTTAGATGAATTCAGAAGCTTGCTTTTTCTACTATTCACAGAAAGAACTTGTATATAAAATAACAAAAAAATTACATTTTAACATTAACATATATCATTTAGTTATCCCGACAAACCAAACGTTGATGTAAGTTACCAAATTAAAAAAATTCTTAATGCTATTGTCCTTTATTTTAATTGATTTTCTATAAAAATATTACTTAGTTATGCTCTTTATAGTAAATATTAAGTGCCAGAAATTGTAATATAAATCTACAAAAAGATTACTGTCACTTAAACTTATATATATATATATATTTGATAAATAAATTGTATTCAAATTGGATTTATAAGAAATTGAGACATAGGATGAAGACACACATTTCATTACAAAAGAAACAACAAGTTAATGAAATTATAAAAATGTGTCTCTTCTCAATACTTGCTATTTCATTTTAACGTAATTAGACTTTAATATAAAAGTGTAAATAAAAGTGAAACCCACCTCCTTTTAAACTTAAGAAACTACATAGAAATCATTTCCAATGTCCACAAATATTTCTAATGTATCGTATAATTTGCAGCTTCCTCATGACCCAGACTTTTGTTCAGACATTAATTCTTAATGCACAGATTCTTCAGTAATGCCCTACTATTTTAAGCATTTTCCAAAACAAGCTTTGATAAATATTTTCATGTATTCTATTTTCCTTATGAAATTTTTACTTGCATGCTTTCATACACACATGCATGCGAGCATGTATTTGTATATTATTTTAATTAACTTTAAATTTGTATTTTATTCTTTATATGAAACATTACAAATTGAGAATATTTACTACTTAAAAATTAATTTCCTTAATGCATATAAATTTTCATCTGTTTCTTGGTGCTAACATATAATGCTTAAAGTATGTGATAATAGTCTTGTATAAGTAATCTAAAGTCCAAACGCAAATATTTTATAGCTTACTTTATTATTTCTGCTGCATCAGATATCATAAAATGTTTTAAACTGAACGTTTTCCCTATGAAGCCATACACATTATGTTAACATTATTTAATTTAAAATGTTGAAACAAAATCTGCCAATAACATTAATGCCAAGGACAGTGATGCCATCAGCAGATTTATATTAACATAATGAATATGAGTTTTTAAATAAAATATAGGCATATAACATAATAAATAAGTTAGAGTTTGTGTGTATATTAATTCGTATTAACTATGTTACATAATGAGCTCATAAATTATCAACAAATATCAACTTGGATTATACTGAAAACGTTTAAATTATTATATACGTTACGGAGAATTAATCTAATGGAATTTCTATTTATTTCTTTAAATTTAAAATTGATGAGTACATACATCTTATTGTGATTCACTTGAATATAATTTTGTGTTAATTGATGCTGTTGAAATATTTAATACTAAAAATACATATCCTGAGTTGCATGCATTGATAGAGTTTTACATTTACAGTTGTCATCAAAATGCATTGTTTCGTAGACATGTAAATGTACTGATACCAAGCATTCAGAAATCATTTTATCTCAAAATAACTGGAATGTTGTAGTTAGACTCGGTGATAATAGGAAAAACCGAGTTACCCAGG
>JAPDSC010016545.1:80440-119352 GCA_026290005.1 Latrodectus geometricus | reverse complement strand
GGTGGTTTCAATTCGAGAAATAACCACCTGGTGCATAGAAAGGCGGAAACGGTAAAGGAGCTTTCGTCTCTCCCTGAAAGGCTAGCTCTTTTCTAATGCATTATTAGTGTGCGCCATCTAAAGTACAAAGACATGGAAAGCTTCTACGGATAAGATTCCCTCCGCGCTTCCTCTGTCTACTTAATCGGATTTTTAAGAATGCTTGATTCTGATTCCGCTTTTATTTTGCCCTGGAAGTCTAACAGACCTTTCTAAATATTGTTTGTTCATCTTTTTATATCGTGCTATTAGAGTATTTTTGGGATAGCTATTTGTACTGTACTTAAAAATGGCCTTTCGAGTCAGACATATTTGAATTCATTCCATATAATCTAATAAATGTTTACTTGTATTATGTTTATTGTTTATTCTTTGTCTGTTCACTTTTCTTTGATATAAGATAATATGAGACTTACTTAAGAATTTAACATTTTGAAATATAAGATTTCCTTAAGTTTAACAGAAATATATATATTAGTTTGGGGAAAAAGTAATCCATTATTTTTTCGGTAGACGCCTGTAGTGATCGATGTCTCGTGGGTATCTATCAAACAATTTCAGATTTATGCTCGTTGGAAAGGTGACATTTGACACTAAAATATCCTCTTGCGGTTTTTTGTTTGATTAACCCATTTTATCCCACTGTCCTATCCGGAGGACAGCTGAAAAATAGCATGTAGAAATTAGTAGTTGTTTGTTGCGAATATTTTATCAGCTGGAACATGTAAAGTTATGTCTAAGCTTCTGTTAGCATGAGTTCTGTCTCGCCCGTCCGTCGCCTTCATCTGGAAACTTTGTTTATTCCTGACATTAATGAGCGTCATATGTATCTGTTCTTTGCGATTGCAGAATTCCCTTTCAGTTTGTTTTAAACACTTGGCTGGTCAGTTTTTATGTGAGAGCAGTCTTCGTTTATAATCCTGCTGGTTGGTTAAAGCTTTATTGTTATTAGGTAAGTTGTAGCGCGTTAGTTTTTAACTGTCCTCCAAAAAGGACAGTGGGACGATAAGCATATAAATGATGAGATATTTCTAAATTTGTAACTAGAAGTTTAGAAAAAAAAATCCTCCCTACGTTTCTGCCCCTATAGAGTGATGTCTGTGCAAAGGTTTTTGAAGTTAGAGGAAGCACTGGAACTATTAAATAGTTTAGATTCAGATGAGAGCGATGTTGAAATTGCTGTGTTACCACCAGATGCCAGTGAACTAACTGACGAAGATGAAGGGGACGACACGGAAGTAAATACTGGTGAGATTGTTGTAAATGACGTTCCTGGGACTCTGGAAGTCAGAGTTGGAGATAGTATTGAGACTGAAGCGTCCACAAGCGCTGGTGTTTCGACAACAAAGCGCAGACGAAAAGCTGAAAAGTATCAGTCATCTTGGATAAAGACGAAATCAACACAATATTCAAAATGGAAAACACAGGTTGATTCAACTGCAAATGACTTGCTCAAGCACATGGAAACTACATTGAAAGAAAAATCTCCAGTGGAACTTTTTGAGCAGTTTTATTCTAACGAAGTTTACGATCACATAGTAAAAGAAACTGTGCGATATGCAACAGATGTAAAAAACGAACATGATTTCTTGACCAGTGCTGACGAAATACGTGTTTTTTTAGGAATTTTGCTTCTAACTGGTTATCATTCAAATACCTGTGAACGTGACTACTGGTCAGATGCTGAAGACCTTGGAATTACCCTGGTGAAAAATGCAATGTCACGAAACCGTTTCCAAAAGTTGAAATCTTATTTACACTTTGTGGATAATAGTACCGTAAGTCAGCATCCCGAGGACCGATCGTTCAAGGTAAAACCTTTGTTTGCCATGCTCAATAATAATTTTATGAAGTTCGGACACTTCTCAGCAAATCTAAGCATTGATGAAATGATTATCATGTACTACGGTAGAAATAGTCTGAAACAGTTTATCCGAGGTAAGCCGATACGCTTTGGATATAAACTATGGGCTCTCTGTGGAAGCGAAGGATATTGTTACAACTTTTCCCTGTACTGCGGTAAGGAATTTCATGCAAGAAAAGATACTCCTCTTGGTACCCGTGTTGTGATGAAACTAATAGAGAACATTGGGAATCCTTCAGGTTACACTTTATACTTTGATAATTTTTTTACGAGCATTGATCTTTTGAAAAGTCTTGGTGAAGAGGGTTATCGAGCCACAGGAACCATACGAGAAAATCGGATAAACCGCGAATGCCCCTTAGAGGAACCTAAGTCCATGCGGAAGAAAGAAAGAGGCACGTGTGATTTTGCATATGACAAGAACTCCGAGATTCTCCTGGTGCGATGGAATGACAATAGTATTGTCACTACTGCTACAAATTTCAGCACTTTAGAACCATTCTTTGATGTGAAAAGGCGAGTAAAAGGACACAAAGATAAAATTAACGTGAAGATGCCTAATTTGATAAATTCGTACAACAAACATATGGGCGGGGTGGATCACCACGACTGGTTGGCTGGACTGTATGCCGTCAAGATACGTGGAAAAAAGTGGTACTGGCCACTTTTCATTCGTACACTGGACATGGCAGTGGTAAATGCATGGATAATGCACAAAGCTGTCAACAAAAGTGATGCCCTAAACTTGAAGGAGTTCCGAAGAGCTATAACAACGGTGTACCTAAAAAAGTCTACGAACAGAACAAAAGGTAGACCCAGAATATTTTCTATGCCTTCTAGTGCAGAAGACGACATCCGCAAGGATGGTGTTGGCCATTTTCTGTTGAAGAGGGAGAAACAGCGCCGTTGTCAAAGAGAGGATTGCAAAGGGAAACCCAAAACATACTGTGGGAAATGTGATAAAACACTTTGTCAGGCTTGTTTTGGGCCTTTCCACCAAGTTTAGTATTATATTCAACTGAAAATTGAAATTTTATGTAAATAATGAAGTATTATTCGGATATTGTAAAAATTTGTAGTCGGAAATTGCTTTTCACTAATGAAAATAACACTGAGACATGTAAGTGCAAATTTTATCCCCTTTATCCCAGTGTCCTATTTAGAGGACGGGTCAGATTTCCTATATAATTTTTTTTTTTTTTACATTTTGTTATATTTAGTATATTTAGGTTTAATATACCTCAGAAAATATGATTATTCTCAAATTTGAACAAAATAAATAAATTGGGATAAAATGGGTTAATTCAGTTACGAGTACAAGATTTTAAAAATGAAAGACAACAAACAGAAAATTCGATACTTTTTCGTTTTTCTCTTGTAACGGCGAAAAAGATAGCCGGGTGGCTAAAATTGTGAAAGGTGTTTATCGTCCTATAGAAGACTGTAACAACCAGTTACGTACAATTTTTGTTTTGTTGATTCCGTTTGGGTATTTTTGATGATAGAGATGCACCTCGCATTTGGATACAGCATCGTCGAAAATGTCTATAAATTATCAAAAATGATCGAAGTTAACCGCATGTCAGCAGTCGTAACGCGCAAGACCTAAAAATCTACATGAAAGCTGTTTTAAACCCTTTTACAAAGTGAATCCAAAAGAAGTTACATAAAGTTCACGTAAAAATAATGGATATCTTTTTCCCCAAACTAATATATATATATATATATATACAATACTTTCATTAATACAAAACACATCATTTATTCATGAAATTCTGACGTTATTTCTCACAAATTCTTCTTATCGTTATACATTTTTATTAACTTCAGCTAAGTATTCTTTCAGCGCAATCTGTATTCTAACATAAATTAATCCTTCATCTCCCGGAATAAATAAATTTCTCGTTGAGGAGATAAGGAACGTTCAATATATGCAGTGTCTAGGATCTCAAAGGAATACTTAATTCTACTCTCTTCGTTATTTACATGGAAATAATTATTTTTATTGGAAATATTTTACTAATATTTCTTTTTCTATCACGTAAGAACAGTGAAATAGTAAAAACAACTCATAAAGTATGCAAATTTTACGCTCAGTCTAAAAATTTCTATTTCAATAAAAGCCCCATTTAATTCTCACTTCATACTGATTTTTTACTTGAATGAAATAGTTTTTAAAATTGAAAAGAAATTACATGGTTAGATAATAGTAATTCATGAGAATAGTAGAGTATTATAGTTGCATTTAAAATTTTATTTATTTATTTCTGATGAAAAATGTGTACGCTGTACATTTCTTACATGAAAGTATATAAGATTATAATTTACAAATATATACAGTAATTTTAATTTAAACAATATATGAACACTAAATTTTAGGTATAAAATTTCTTAATAATTCATTGCATGTGCATTATATAATTAAAACAATACACTCTATATTTTACAAAAATATTGTAACTGAAGAAAAATTTTTAATAAAATACAATTTAATATAGCTAATAGTATTAAAATTTAAAGACGCACATGTGTGTAATTTGGAAATATGTATTACATATAATATTTTTTAAAAAAAGAACTAAAGACGTACAAATATATTTTGAGAAGCAATTGGCAAATTGTTTTATTAAACTTAAGTATTAATTTACTTGAAAATACCCATGAAAGGAATTTGTATAGAAATTCACATGAAATACTAGGAAATACCCATGAAAATCATTGGAAAAATATTTCGTCGATATCTATTTACAAATGACTTTTGCAAAAAGTATTTTGAAATTTCTAAAGTCGCAATATGAAATATGCAAAAACCGATGTGTATGTTGAAACAAAATAATTGAGTTTTTAAGCTAGCAAACTACAACTTTATTAGAAATATAAATTATTTATCAGAAATCGCTTTCCTTTTTAGTGTATTTAAAGGAAATGAATTACAAAACTAATGACACCCAAAACGTATAAAGGATTTTTTTTTTTATTTTATCCTATATTTATCAGAAATTTTACAAAACATTGATGATAAAAAACTTAAGTATCTAAATGTTTAAAGTTGCATTAGAAAGAAAAATTTTTACGAACCATAAAACAAAATTAACAACCATTATTTATGATAGAAATACTATTAATATTTTGTTCCAATAAATATAATGTTTACTTCATTCACAGTAACATTACATATTGTTACTGACTGAAAATGTTATTACACATATTAAAGATAATATTTTTTATTACACTGTAGAAAGGACTTCTTAAAGGAATATGAAACATGTTTCTATAATCATACACAAACACAAAAACAAAAACTTGTGAAGTTTAAGTCCATTTAAGAAAACTCTTTCATGTTAAATACTAAAGTAATTACTGTTAATATATATGTTAATATATATGTTTATATATAAATATATATATGTGTGTCTATGTGTGTTTTGTGATAAAAGATTGGAAGGGAATAATGTCTTTAATTTATGATCAATATGAAAATAAACTGAAATGTTATGGTTTTAAGGCATGGCAACTGTAGTTCCATTATATAGTGAGCCAAACTTGGATGTAGATGTGTAGAACCTGGGAATTCATTATGGTAGACTTCATTTCATTAGCCCTACTTTCAATCGCTGTTAATGAAAGAAGGTGATTATTAATAGTTAAATGAAAATAATTATCAGATTTTGCTATATGAGAAACACTTTGCTAGAATACCATTGTATTGTCAAGACAAATATTGACCTTTCGATGGAATTTTACTCATTTAATAGTGTAATATTTGGGTACGTTATAGGTATTTATTGATCTTACAAGTAGTGAAACCACTGTCCATATGCAAAATAACAGATATTTTAGAATGCAGTATGTGTGTGTTGAAAATGCAATATATAAATATTGATACAGTTAAGAATGTTTATTTTTGACTTGTCTCTGCTCTAACCATATAAAAATCAACAATTTTGCTATTAACTACAAAAGAAGTACTGCCATGAATATATTTTGGTAAAGTTTACCTTTTTAAAATATAAAGTATAAAATTTTCAAAGTGAGAGTGAAATACTATATTTCCCTTTTCATTTCATACAACCAAAATATTTGGAAAATATTTCATTTCTCTCTATCTTTAAATAATAATATATTGAAAAACAGTTTTTAAACGAATATTTTGTAAAATAATACTGAAGTAAAGTTATATTTTTTTTTTCCTAATCCGAATGATTACTAAAAATATTTCACCTTTTGTAATTACAATGCCTGTAATTGAGAACATTTTATATAATAGGACAGCTAATGGATGTAATCTGTAGCCCAAAGATCAGACTTGTCCTCGTTATTAGAAACTGTGATTAAGAGATTCTAAGATTTTTGCTTGTATGGCAAGCTAATGATGAAACCAATATTTAAATATATTCGTTGTTACTAATGATACTTGTCAACGCCAAGCCTGTCCATCAGAGACTGGGCGAATAAAGTCAGAGAGAGCGTCTTCCGTTTTTTTGGAATAGCGCAAAATCATACGAAGGTGTAAGTACGACTTTTAGCTCATAGATGGCAGCATCATCTGAATCTTTTAATTTAGAGATTGAGACCAGAGAAGACCCAAAGCCTGGCTCCAATCACTCCAAGAGATATTAATTTGGAATGGGAACATGGAGGACATTGCGACCCGACGTAATTTACGTAGCCCAGTCACCATTAGTGAACACGACGGATCTTCGGCTAAGCCGGGATTTGAATTCACCATCTTTTGGTAACGAGAACGACACCCTAACCAACCAAGCCATCGTGGCCTTTTAAAATATATTCAAAATGCATTTAAATGTACTGATACCATGCACATTTTATTTATATTTTATATATTTTCATATTAAGTTTTCAACAAAAGATTCGATTAGAATATGAGCTATTAAAGATTTTATGTATTATTGTAATTTGGTTCATTATAAATGGCACAATAATCTATAAATCCATTAATGTTAATTTGGTATGAAAATCATCACAGCTGTTTATTATTACTTCTAAGAAAACATGTTTTTATTTTATACATTATAATAAATTATAAGTTATTTTCGCAATTTAAAACTAAATTACAACCTGTGAGCTTAAATTCCATTGTCCTCTCTTTATATGATTAAACTCTAAGAGTATCGGATAATATACGTCCAGAGAGTGCCTTATGAATCTGACATATGAATATCCTGTTCAGTTTCCATGCAGACATATTATTCTGTTTTATAGAGACCCTGGTTTATTAAGGGCTGAATTGACCTTTCCTTGTTTAAAGATCGATGCTCAGACATTTTGAATGCTAGAATGAAATATAACCGTGAGACTATTGAGCTTAAAGCAGATAATAAGCAGTTACCATATTGCAATGAATTATATCATCATCAACACATCAAATTATTGCTAACTTGAACTGGAATTATCCATAAATATGTAATTATATCCTCTGTCTTCAGAATATTAGTTATCATATGAAAAATAAAATAAAATTTGTGTGAAGGAATTCTCATTTTTTTCATATATTAAATATTATGATATATGTTCATAAATTCTTCATTTTCAGATTCGTCACTATTTTATGATTAAAATAAGCAAATAATCATTCCTAATAAGTAACAAAAATTGCTTAAAAATCAAAAAGTAAAGTGCATTCCAAATTTAAAAACATTTAAAGATGTATATTATATAAACTTATACAATCTGAAAACACACACACACACTTAAAGCAATGTAGTGAATAAGAGATTTATAACTAAAAAGTTAAATAATATTTTTATTACATTTTAAAGTATTGATGATAGAAACATGTTACATGAAACAATATTTTCAGTCATAAAAATATTGTTATACTATAAAACTATATGGATATACTTTGATAATAACGAAATACATCCATATAGAAAATTTTTGACAAATACTATTAATTAATATTCTGAATCTGAATGTTACAGAAATTTAGTAAATTTCTTATTCCGGAATTTTACATATCTTTCAGAAAATACTTTACATTCTCAAATAAATGTAAATTTTAAAATTTATAAATTTATCTAAGAATTCACGCATTAAATTGTTCTTAGATATATTTCAGTTGTTGATTTAAAGGATATGCAACAAATTTATGTTGCGTAGACTGAATTCGCTACTTAAGGTTAAATATTTATTAAGAAATTTCCTATTGATTCAATATATTTTGATGTTAAATTTATAAGATTTATAAATTCAATTCCGGTATTACTTGGGGGAAATAATGAAAACCTGAGTTAGATGTGGTTATATTATATTAAATAACACAGACAAACACATAAATTTCAGGGAATGCCTTTTTCAACAATTTCAGTCTTAATAGTTAAAAATATCAGGAAAATCTAGAAATTTCACAGAATTTTTTGGTTTGAAGTTGCAGTATCTTTCTTTCGCAATGTAATTGATGTATAATGGAAGAAAGGTCTTACAAAGAAACGGGGAAAATGATTTATAATTTGCACGAAATATATCATGATTTACCTATTACAGACTGTAAACAGATAAAACTAATTCTATTTATTTAAAAAAAAAAAGTTTACATTTTTTTTAAGAAAACCACATTGAATTCGAACCCAAAAAGTATTTTGTAAGATATTTCATCATCAGTTAATCTTTAATGTTAGCATATTTAATTTTAAATATAATAACGACAATACACATTCTTTTTTTGTAAGTATTCATCGATCATTTTTTATAGTTGGAAAATAAAAAATTATAATTTGTTGGGGTAGTTAAAATTTAATTATTCAACTAGCATTTTGTGTATTTCTTTCCAGAAGAATAAAGCGACCCACAATCTTTTTTTCAGGCTTGATTATTTTTACTTCTACCATATAGATATCAAAATAAATATACATTAATATTCATTGAATAAGTATCAAAAGCATGGAAATGTAAAAAATTTTACAAAGAAAACCGAAAATTCAATAAACCTAATGCAACGCATTCATTATAAATACAAAATGTTTGTTTCATTTAAAGCATAACCCACTCAGTTCTACGTTACTGATTTAATTTCGAATACACATGAATAAATTAATAAAAATACAGCCAATGTGCATACTAAAACAGCATTTTGTAACCATTTAGGTTAAAAGCTTTTTTTACATGAATCAGCAAATTTTGAAAAGTATTAAAGCTAAATAAAAGAAATATGTATAAGCACAGAAATATGTCATTAGACATACAATAAGCAAAATGCGATCGAAAAAACTTGCAAATACTGCAATAGTAATGCTTTTTTTATCAATACCAAACCTATTGGTACTGGAGAAGAGCAATTCCAGAAATGGGTTATTATGCAGCAAACAAATATTCAAATAGCTATAGCGTAAACAATTTTTTTTTTCTTTCCGTATTTTACGTGAGAAGAAAAAACATAAAGCGGACTTATGTGTGTTGATCTAAATAAATTTTTGAGCTGCATCGATTACTTATGGTTACTGGAAATGATGTTTTTTCTCCATTTTTTATCCAGATTGTATAAGCCCCCAGCGCTTATTCAAACTGCTTAGCATAGAGTAAAATGATTCCTCCGGGCATATTTTCGCCAGAGAGTTCCTGCCGCTCTTATGGAATCTCGTGGTAAATAAAAAAAAAAAAAAAAGAAAACAGAAAAAAAATATTTTTCCACTTAAGAAAGTCGATTTTGAAGGAAAAAAACAATATAAAATAATCAGTGGAGTGAAAGAAATTTGTTAAAATAGTTATGTTTTTTGTCTTAACAATAAAATAAAATTCAAATTGCTCATAAAAAAATGTACTTCTTTGCTGAAAATATGTTAAATTTTAATTAAAAAGAGTATGAGCAAGGGAATGTTTGTTCTATATTTCTTTTATTCAAATTATGTTACAAAATTGTTATTTTCATTTGAATTTTTTTTTATCATCAACCTCTCGTTCTTATAAAATGTAAGGTTAGTGATTATTAAATTATGTGATTTAAAATGAACTAAAAAGGATTATTTAATAACTCATATGAGTTTAAATCAAGATATTTAAATAAATTAATGTGCTTTTTCAAAATTTGTATGTATGATATTTTATTTAAAATGTCTCACGTTTATTGCTTTCATTTCTTACCGCAAATTAAAATTTATATTTACATTATATTTCTCATATATTATAGTAAAAAAAAAAGTTGATTTCCTAATTTCAATTTTCTTTATTTATTTATAAATTAATAATTTCATTCCCTATCAATTATTTTCATTAATTTTTATAAAAATGTGTTTTTAAAATCTGGTAAAAAAAGAATAAAATACATTTCCAAAATTTATAAATCATTATCATCTAAATGTAGTTCGAATCTTTTAAACTAATAAAGAAAATACAAAAAATTAAAAAGAAATCTTTAGGTTAATGTCTTCTTAATAAAATATTTTTGAAATGATGAACCGACAATTTGATTTCATGAAAAATCAATCCGTTCATATTTACAATAAACATATAATAAGATTTACGAATAAATGTTACTATAAAGTTAGTAGCAAAGAAAACACGATAAAAATTAAAGTTTATTTATAGGAGTACATTTCTGATAGAAGAAAAATAATTTTATGTTCTACAATTTCTAATTATACACCATATAATGAACAATAATTATACTTCATTTGTCACATATTGTGTATGGGAATAGATGTTTTAGATGTTTATCACTGTGAAATTATGAAAATATGTTCCAAACAATATAAATATATATAACTCAATATCTATTTATTAAAATTATATTAAAAAACATTTTCGTGTTAAAGAAAAATTCAAAACAATCAGGGTAAAATAACGATTTTTCATTATAGTAGAACTACAATCATAGAAAGATTATAAGCATTCCGATCACTGAACAATTGTTACTACAAACTAAGCTAATTTTAATTTGATGTATAAGCGGATATCAGTAGGCTATCTGATGTTGAACTGATCATTTTGTAATTAATTTCCCATTTTAAGTAAATTTAGGGGGTTTACCTTACTCAACAAAATTTCAATTCAAGCAAAACATTTAAGAATCCAAAGAAAAAGTTTTTTACTCATTTTTATACCATACCAATATAAGATATTATGCATAATATTTTTGTCATAGAATTTGATTTCAACAAAATAATTTTGATAAATCTTGATTCTCCTTAAAAATAAACATTATTATAAGTATATTGCTTATAGTTGACTAATTAATTATGCAAAGTGTAGAAATATAACTATCATACTGTCAAGTAAATAAAGTTTAACACTTTAATTATTTTAAATCTGATAGACATTTTAATTATCTAAGCTTAAGCTATAATCCTAAAGATATATATTATTGAGAGAGACGAAAAATAATTTTGGAGTACTGTATATAATTTGGCACGCTTATTTAAACTCATGAGCATAATACATTGTAATTATTACCATCAATTTTATCCCATTTTTTTATCTTCTAATAAAATATATTTTATTTGAATGGCTTTATATAAAATTAATAAAATAACACAAATTTAACAAACATAAGTAAATTGGTTATAATTATTCTGATTCAATGTAATATTTATATACCCGATTTGTACATACATAATATATATATGTATTTGTGTGACTGTGTATATGTAAAGGGATTTATTAAAGTAATGAAAACACATTAGAAATGTAACCAATCCTTTATTATAGGATGTAGGACCCACTTTAGCATATACTATATCTTTGATTTGTCCTATTGTTTGCTGAATGATATTTAGAGCAATATTAAACTGGACGAAAACAGTTAAGGAACTGTTTGCTTTTTTCAGACTAATTAGGAGTTGAATGAATGTAGAAAAAACAAATTTGGATGATATGTGCACCAGATAAGTACGCAATGATTTCAGATTAGGAGTTTAAATATGAAAAATGCGTAAATAATTTACAACAAAGAAAGCTGTCACTCCAGAAATATCCATTCTTGGAAAAAAGATTAATCATAGTTTGATGAGATGAAATGTCTTGGAAAATAAAAAAAAGTTGCAAAGGTAGATATATCTTGAAATTACTAGTTCATCAAATTTCCATGTCATAATTAATTTGTTGGTTAAAAAAATGGGAATCGAGGAACACACACGGAATATGCGAATTTCAACCTCTCCTTCAGATATTGGAGGAGAATACAAGAGAGCAACCTGTCTAGCAAGAAAATTCTACTATTGCTTAATGGGATTCTGGGCTAGAGATTGAGTTCACCATTCTATTCTCTCCAAACAAAGATCCTCAACAACTACATCTCGATGAGGTCGTTAGTTATTGTCCATCACAATGAAATCATTGCTTATCACATTGGCATATAGGCTGGCATGTGGATCAAACATTTCGTCCAGACATCTCACGTCACTCACAGTTCCTCCCAGGAACACAGGCAAGCCAGTGTGCTTACCGATTGAGATCCCTACCAGAATCGTTATTCTTCCACAAACATACAGTATATTTTCAGTATTAAATCTATGAATTCTAGTGATTTGTCCCTTGCACATCAGCATACGTCTTGAATCACTCTTCAGTGTAAATCTGGACTCGTCCGTAAAAGCATAATGACCATATTCCCCAGACCTAGGAAACGTGTTCTTTTGCCTAATATAAGTAATACGTTCTCTGTCGTCCAGTGAGAGGTACACACATATTTGGTCACTTTACTCATAATAAGTGAAGCGACTTAATAAGTGAAGACACCTGTGGATATTATTCTTCTTGATGCTGCAGATTGATCTGCAACAAGTTGAAATACAGAAATGCTTCTTCTTCTGCGGACTGCTAGAGTGAGACTTCGGCAGGTGCTTAGGTCATAGTTGGCCTGGAGTATGTCTTCTAGACATAGACATTTTGGTTGTATATTTACTTAAGGGATGGCCGTCTACACTGCTAGTGACATTAAAGTACCTGTTAGCATCAGTCTGAGACATCCCCATTTCCATCCATCCGACCGACTGATATTTTAACGAATCAAGCAAATGAAGATGTCCAAGATATTGGGGAACCTCATTGATTATTGTTAATGAATCTTCTAACAAAAATTGAAAATCAACAAATTACAAAAAATATGCATGTTTGCATATTTTTTTCTCCCTTATATATATATACCCGTTTTTTCCAACAAATTATGGTAACTAACATTTCTTTCATTAATTAACATAAGTTCGTTTTCATCGCTTATATAAACTTTAAATGTTATTGTTACTATAATTTTTTATAGTGTGTTTTGAAAAAACTAAACTTCTATTTGTAATTTTTGTATAATTAAAAATACAATGATTTTACAATGTGATACATATTCTTTTTCGTAAAATTATTCATATATTAGTACGCTCACTAATGTTTTCAAATTCATCAAACATATTAATTGTCAATTGATTTTTTTGTTTTTAATTGCCTTATTTCTTTCTTTAAGGAGAAAAACATTATTTTTCATTTCTACCAGTGCTCTTAAATAATGCTTTTCCATTCTTTATCACTCTTCAGTGTAAATAATTTCATTTTTAAAATAATTTTCAATTTCAATTAGTTTTATTAATTATTTTCATTTTAAGTATCATTAAAATTCAATTAAATAAGTTAAGGATTCTTTTAGTTAATTATTTTAAACTTATCAAACACACAATATTTATAAACGATGCTATATTGTGTAACAGTGTCATTCACTACACCATATCGTTAAGACATAGTTACAGAGCATGAAAATATTTCGTTCTAGACACATTTAATTTACACTTAACGCGATAAACTCCTGAAAGTAAAAAATCTAATTTGCCATGCTTCCCAAGCTTTAAAAAGTAAGGTACTTACATCTAAGTTCGTCATCCTTTCCTTCAAGAAAGTACTGATATTTTTATTATGTGGTTTTCTGACGTCATTCAAGATATGATGTAAGATGTAATCAGTTTAACATCAATACCTTCTTTCCTTAACGTATATAAATGCATTTAACGAAACCAATGGATAAAAGCAATTTCTAGGTGGAATGATGACTTTATCGCACGCAAAGATATCAAGCCATTTTTTACTTGCTTAGTTTACGATTCTTGTTAGAGATCATTTATAACCCAGCCGAATAAAAGTTCGAGCAAAGATGTTGTCACATTCCATTATGCGTTCACCATTTTTTTCCTGCTAAATGTAGAAGTTGAGCAAACAGTGGTGTAAGCTAAATATAATGCCAAAGCGAAAGAAAACATTTTCTCTCACAAATTAGGTAAATAAAAGTAAGCTGGCTTGCAAAGTTAATTAAAAGAGATGTTTTTACTCAACAGATAAAAGAATAGTGATAGTGGCCTTAGAAACAAACGCCCCCTAACAAATCAACAAACTTAGAATTTTTATTTTGTTGCTTATTAAGGATAGGATAATAAAGGAAGGGAACTCATTATGAGTGGTCTTAACACTTTTGTCGAGGTATCTTTTCAAACTAAAAGATTGTTGTTTATGTTTACTTTCCAAAAATACGATTCTAATTAAGATTTTTTTAAAAATGTCACTTCTTAAAATATTATTTAGATTTATACAGCTAGAAAAGTATATTAATTAAATTTGGATTAGCTGACAATCAGTGAAAATTATGTGTAATGAATCCAAATCAAATGCAGCAATTCAAGAAAATCGAGCTGAGATTATTTTTTTGAATTGCATTTTAAAATGATTAATTAAATTTATTTATTTCTAAAAATTTAAGCATTGAAATGTGTTCTTATTATTTATACACTTATTATAAATTAATATTTAAAAAATACATAAATATTCTTTGCGAACAAGCATCAAGATTTTACCTACTTGGTTTCTTAACTAAAGATGCTATTTTTTATTTCCAAACATTTTTACTTTTTACTCATTTCTTGAAGTTTATCTGATCAAGAGGGTCATGTAAATTAATGCAAATTTAATAATGACTGTAATTAATAGCCTTTTAATGATAACTACATATATATCTTTATTTAATCATCCTTTTTAATATTTTATAATGTAAAAAAGTTTTTAATATTTTATATTATGAAAACATATTATAGAATTATACTAAAGTTCATATATTTAGATAAGCAGTAAATAACATGCATCGTAATTACGCTTGAGAATACTTTTGTTAGCTGATAATTTATTATTGTGGCAATTCTGACAAAATATCAAGTTATTATGCATTATTATAAACTAAATTGAACTTTTAAATTGAGTAACATTATTTTGTTCAATTACATTTTCTGGCATTTCTTCATTATTAAAAAACTGTATTAAATGTATTTACCGTTTAATTTTTCTAAAAGTGTTAAATAAAAAATATGAAAGAAATTTAGTATTTATGGTTATATTTTATGGTATTTTATTATTTTATGGTTATATGTAGAAAAGTTCCCATAAAAGCTGTACACATATGTATTTTATAAAATTATCCAATTTATAAAAAGTATGCGGTAAACGGAGACTTATGTAATAAAAGGAGACAACACAAAACTGTTAATTCATGTATTGCTCTCATAGTGATTTGAGATAATGATGAAGTTTGGTTTCACTGATAGTCATTTTCCTTGTGAGCAAAAAATTTAGACTATCCTACAAAAGTTCAAACCTCAGAAAGAAGTATGACAGGAAATAAAGTTATTAAAAGGCCGAGACCATCGAGAAAAAAAATATTTTTAATTTATATGTAAAAGCTGATGCTGAATGTTGATGCTATTAAGCTGATGGAGCTTATTTATCGATATGTAGCATATGCAGCTGATATGATATTTTATCTCTGATTTGTCTAAGATGAATCTGTTTAATGATTTATAGGCAAACATTTTATCACTACAAACACACTTATTCATATACATTTTACACTGCTGGTCACAGTAAATGCAACACCTCGAAGGAAACATGCAAATAACAGGAAGTTTACAATTTACAACATACATTAGTGGAGGTGAAATATGCAAGTGATTAGAATTTCAGCGCAGACTCACATTACTAGTACCTGTAGAGCCACTTCAAAGCGCTATTTAAGTCTTGGAAATTTCAACGATTTTAAATTAGACAATTGTGTTTTTAATGTTTTTATTTTTCAAAAAAAAATCAATTATGCTTTGTAGAAAAGAGAGATCATTTCATCAAGTATTTGATTTTAACAGAGGAAGGATAGTGGCCTATCGAGATTATGGATCAGGGAATTTGGTAATCGTGTTGGACTAAGCCAAAGAAGACCTATAATACAGATATGGGATCATTGATGCAAGAGGGATTAACGTGTTCTATGGTATCCACTTCAGTGCATTACTTCACGTGATGACAGGCAAATTGCACTCATGTTAGTAATATACAAGCCACATGGATCGCGGAGCCACATCACGAACCTTAGTACTACACATTTAGTCAGTAACACAACATCCAGTGTCTGCGATTACCATTCGAAGCCATTTACAATTGAGTGGTATGTCCGCAAGACGTCCATTGCAATCCAATGATTTGCACAGTTTACAAATCAATTAAATAGTATGAAGTAAAACACATATACAAAAGTGAAATCCAACGATGATAGTGAAATACATTTTTATCCTTGGAGGTAACGAATATAATAACATACATTTTTGAAGGGAAAAAACTGATTGTTTACTGCATTGTGATTTCTTCTTCAATAAGTTATTACTTTATTTTTTCACTCATGTTGATTTCAAAATAGATTCGCATGTTTTATATTTATATTTAGGGAATTATTAAAATAAATTGTATTGAATGACAAATTACCATTATCAAAATGTAGAATTTTAAAATTATAGATCAATATTTGCTTATTTTTCACTTTGGAACTTATTAAAGAGAAATTACTGTTTTATTACTTTCAATTTTTAAAATAAATTTAAGTAACAATTTACAACGTAATTTTAACGTATGCATGATTTTGATAAAGAAAAAAGCAGTTCGCAGACGTTATTGTCACCAATAGATCAAGAGATATAAATAAATGATATAGCGATATTCCCTCAGAATAAGAAAGTTTGCATTTATTTACCCTTGTTTTAACATTTTAGGTTTTATGCATATCTAGATTCAATATATTGGAAATGAAAAAAAAGGAAAGGAAAATCTATCTTGACTTATAAGATACTTTTTACAGAACTGCAATTGATAACGAAATATTCTCGACGTGCGGCCACCAGAGGGAGCTTTTCAAGTCTAGGAAAGAATAGGAATAAATTGATTTCACTTCGTTCTTTTCTTCTCGCGGTTTTCTTCTTCTTAAGTGCAGCCCATTGTCTGATAAAATATGTAGAAGTGTTACTTTCACTATACTTTAAGATCGATAAAGTCTTTTCTCTTCTTAGGTACTATAAAAACTTTACCTCTTCCAAATGTTCGAGAATTTTTTCATTGAATATGCATGAGGCCATTTTTTAATTTAAAACCAATATCTAAATAAATCACTCAAATATTGAAAAATTTTAAATAATATTGAAAATGTTAAGCAAAAATTATTTTCAACACAAAAACTATTTTTTAAAAATAACTTTAAACTATAAAAGTCAACTTTCAGTATTGCTGTTGAAATTTGAATTTCCTAGTATTTGAAAAATGAAGTACACTCGTTGGTCTAAGTTTAGACCAGATAAATTACTTCGTTTAACACATGACATTTAGGTTATGCCTAGTTTTGGGAATATTTGGGAATTTGCATCACAAATGAATATAAACACAAAAATAAATATTTTATTGGATTATATTTTATTATAGGAAGGACATTAGCAAGTTTATGAAAAAAATATGATCTACAAATTTGAAATGTTGTCATTAAAATACTGATTAAAAAAAAATTAATGTATTTCAATAACATAAAGAATTTAGCTTTTATAAAACTCTTGAATGTGCAAATAAAAGTAGTTACTCCGTTTAATTTTGTTCAATTCTATTCCATTTTGAATTAGAGATAAGTGCATTAAGCAAATTAAATGAGTCATGTTCTTTGAATATTTTAAAATAGACTTGGGATCAAAGCATTTCTTAAAATAAAACTACTTTTAAGATTTAATTTCAACAAACTATCATGCATACAAGTTATTTTCTATTACATTTTCTTACAAAATAACCATAAAATTCAATCTTATTAAGGATTCATTAAAGAATTTATATTAGAAATCATTTATTTAAACGGTATGATGGATTTTAATACTTTGTTAGTCAAATGAACGAAAATAATCATGTACATTTTATTTGCATGAAACAGAAATTGGTTAAGATTTATATATATATATATATATATATATATATATATATATATATATTATATGTGTTTTTTATTAAAATAATTCTTATGAAAATAGCAAATAAATCCGATCTATATTCATATATTTAAGAAGGGGAATGTAATTACAGAAAAAAATTATAACGCGTATAAACGTGCTACAGAAACTTATGAAAATACATAAACACATATTTTTTATGTTTATAATTTTCCCATTGCATTTTTAAAAGTAATTAATATTTTAAATTAATTAAAGGGAGAAGAGTTAAAAAAATAATTATGAAGTTAAATTGTAAACTTATTTACTTACATTATAATAATTAACACACTCCATTTTATTACGAAAAAACTGAATTAAACTTAAAACATAAATGAATTTTAAATCATTTTGATCACTAACGTCCGAGTAAGAGAAAATCATTTTTATCACTAATGTCAGAGATTTCAATCCTTGGATGGTTTATTTGAAAATATAGAACAGTGAGTGTTCTTCATTTTCAAGTTGAAGAACAATGGACATTATGCACTATGAAAACAACAAAAACAAGAAATTCATCAAAAACTATTAAATAAATAAAAAAAAAATTACTCTAGTATAATTTTAATTCATGAAGAAGCTATCTATGAAGCGCAGAATGAGGATAATAGATAATTAACTGTGGCATTGTGACATTGTTGTAAATTGCATTGAAAAGTTAGATCCTCATTTTGACGTTGATCAGAAAATTGTATTTTCTGATGTCTACATTGTTGTGTTTATTAGTTAAAAGGAAAAATCTCTGCAATGGTTCCAAATATTTTTTTTCCTTTTGGTTTTAATTTTTATTATCTTATTGAAAAAAAATATTTTAATCATGTTTACTTAACATTAAATAAATGACTGACTTATTCGGGGTAATTTTTTTGTCACATATTTTGTGAAATGTGCTGAACATATTTTAAATCCTACACATAATTTACATGATAAAATATCAATAAATATATGAATCCCTTATTGAAATTATGTCATTGGAAAAAAAATTTCTAAATGCAATCCCACGTAAATAATAAATTGGTGTTAAAATTCAAATAGTGATAAATATATTTTTTGATATATAATGTATCCATGTCCTGATAATTATATATAAATTTTGCAAGTACAAATATTTATAAAATTTTATTCAAAGTTATGAGATAATACTTTTAATTAATAAATTTTCTTTCAAATGTTATGTTTCTACTATGAAATTCTCTGAAAAAAATGTTAAAATCATTATGGTACATTGATAATACTTTATGTTCATAAAATTGATATTTTATAAAATATTGAGAGTAGTCATAGTTAAATATGGTGAAATGCAGAACATTTTTACACTATGATGAGACACGTAGTTAGTTTACTATTATTTTGTATTTTTTTATATAATTTTAAGCTTTAAGTAAATACGAGAATAAATTTTAAAATACATAATATTTGTGTGTGGAATCACGTTTAGCACAATATATAAATGTTATTCTAAGTAGTCAAATAAGTCATTAAACTGAAAAATACATTCAAATTACAGATTTTGCAAATTACTCTTATTAATGAAAAATATCTGAATTTAAGAGTTAATTAAATATCTGAATTTAAGAATTTTTTTATAGATTGAATACTTTTGGATTTAATATTCAAAATAATCTAAAAATTTGCATGCAAGAATTTTTTCAACATTGCATGTTTAAAAGTTCAATTTAAAATTGTATCATTGCGGTAATAACTAACGCTTGAAAGTTTCATACTGATTTGAAATTCAGTGTTTAAAAGAACATTTGTTTTAATTTTTGTTTTATTTGAGTATTAACTATAACACCATCTTTTTAATCATATTATATTGTCTTATATAATAGATGTTGTTACAATTCATTTTGAAGAAAGACGTAATGGACAATAATTTATTGTTATAGATAATATATTTGAGTAGTACATTATTGCTTAAAAAGAAATATTGAATTCATTAATTTGTAATGTCATTTGTTGTTTTATTTTAAGAAAATAGTATCTTACATTGATAAAATTTCTAATATTCTTAGTTTTTGTTTTAGTTTAAATTTGGTAGATTACAATATAAGATACAATTTATTTTTAAATTTCTAAAATCGCAACGTTGAAATGAAATATTAAGTTTTAACACTGCATTTCAACATAATGTAATTACATTAAAATAACATTTGTAGACAGAATATTTGAAAATAACCAGCTTAAACACAAAATTAGCTGAATGTATCGGTTAATAGATCTAATTGTGATGGATACATACTACCTAAAATAATTCTTAAAATCACTTTCTGATGGACCTAAAATGAAACATTTTCAATACGGTTGAAAATATTATCTTAAGTATCATTTCAGATATTATTATGTATATATATTTATTTACGTACTTTAAAAATCCAAAGATTTCAAAGCTTCCAAAATTTATTTTAAAACTAAATGCAATCCATTGATAGTGTTAACAAATTACATGTAGTATTTACCTCAAAGTGCATGATTAACCAGTTATTCATGATTTTAATAAAGTCATATTATGCATAACTGGAAGCAATGTTTGCATTTTCAATGCTTCCTGTTTCTTTTATCATAACGCTTATTTTGTCGATAGCTTTTAAATAAAGTATTTATTCCGCTGTCCTATTCTTTCACTTTATTCATTCTTTCTCCCCACCACCATTTTGTTAATTATGAAATAACTCGAGTCTGAAAAGCCTTACTGACAGATAAAGAGCATTTTAATCCCTCTGAATCATAAAAATTTGCTTCTAATTATGCACAGTGAAGTGAAGAACTATAGAACTCCTCTCATTAAGTGAAAGCTCTCAGCTCGAACACTCTTTAGGTAAATAGTTACATTCTAAGAGCCCTGGAGTGGAGAAGCTGATGGGGACGGAAGAAATGGAAATCGAACAAATGAAGGAAGAGGAGATTTTCCTTCCTGCAGCAGAGAACAGCGTGATAAATGACTTTCAGATGAGATTAATTTTGAACAGAAAAGAGGGTCAGAGTTTATATTGAATGGAGAATAATATCTCGAATTAAGGACTCGGGCGGCACTCTTCGTGAGACAAGCATTTGGATTCTGACAAATGAACCAAATCAGTCACATCTTAAATAAATAGGGGGAGGGCTTTACTTTTAAGATTCCTCTTGCAGTTTTAAATTTATGAATTCATGGAATTGTAGAGCGTAAATCTCTTTCTTTTAAATTCGTTTTATTTATTTATACATCCAAAATTTAAAAATAATTCCTAAAATAGATTGTAAGTAGGTTCAGTATGTCCAAATATTTAATGTGTTCATTTTAAATGATAATATTCGTTTTACAAAGAGGATTTTATAAAATAGATTTAATAGATGATTTTATTCATTGAAAATAAAAATGTGTAAATGTATATTTGGAGGCAAAACTTTGCCGGGAAATATAAATATTTATTTTTGTTAAGCTTAAAAATGTTTTTTAAATTGTTGTTAACATTAAAAAGTATTTTATTTATTATATTTAGTTGATTGAAAACTTAAAAAAGCTGTAAAAATAAAGTTTGAATACTAAGTAACAAGAAAATGGTGAGAGATATAACTTAACGAAGAGCAACTTCCGTTGCAATACTGTGAAATTTAACAGATCGCATTTTAGAACATAAATAAAATTTCCTACAAGTTTTTATCATGTAATATTGATTTTAGAAAATACAAAAATAGTCATAGAAAGTGCGTGATATGTTGCAAAATGTGTTGCAACTCAATTTTCGAATCCAAATCATTTTAAAAATTCCCTATTTTTAATCAGTATCTATTGGAAAACTAAAGTATACATTCTTCGTTCTGGAAAATATTTTTTAGTAGATTTTTGTCACAAGAAACTAAAGTGTCGAAAAAATCTGTTTCAATTGTTGTTATAATTTATTTTAATGTTCAATTGAATGACAGTTAATTTCTATTTATTACATAATATAAAAAATAAATGTTTGAAACATCAAACTATGTAATGCACTGAGAGAACAATATTTCTATCACCAAAAATTCCTTATCAATTTTAGAATTTAGAAAACCATCAGGAATTGATTCTCTAATAATCAACGTATTGTAGTAACCATTTCTGATCAGAAAAAAGTGACAGACAATGAAATTAGTTTGCCAAATACTATGTATTTCTAAGACTGTGACTTAATGAATAATAAACAACATGCTTTAGTCAAAATTTAGATTTAACTTCTAATACGGTATCAAACTCACTTCACTGTTAGTTATAAGAAAGCATGTGCCCTTCGATAATAAGGGCAAAATACATGCCCACAAAAATTGTGGAATGATCACAGCCCATGGAAAATATAAGATTAGTAGACAGAAAGATAAATACTTATAGAAATTTCATTTAAGGGAATTGATGTACCAGTTATATATAATCCTACAAAAATTTAAAATATGAGGTGTAAATTGTAAAATGAAATAATTATAACTAACACTTAAATTTAGGCTACGTTTTCTTGACAAAAACAAAATCATTATTTGATATTTTAAAACGAAATATTCAGTTAATTTAATTTAAATTTGTAATTTGGAAAAATTTCAAATGTTTACATGCTCAACAAAAAATTCGAATACTTAAATTCTCAAAGCATTTTTATTTATTTTTATTTGTATCATTCAAAAATGTCTTATTTATCATACTTACAACGAAGTTCTTAAAAGAAATCCCTTTGGACTTCAAAGTTTTATTGCATTATTTTCTTCGAAACATTTTGGTGGAGCTGCCCGTTTTAAACTAAGACCTTAATTTGTAACCTGAAAGAAAAAAATTAAATCCAGTAGGTGATTTAATAAAAATGAAGCTTCATAAAAAATGTATTCTCTCCTTCCATTCGCGCTGAAAGATTTTCCCTTCTTATAAATTCCCTAACCATATTCTTCCGCAGGACCAGTTGGTAGACAAAAATTCCTGCTGCATTATTGAAGTAAGCCAAATGAAGACTGGTGCCATATATTGCCACTTGGGAGCCAAGAGAAAATGTTGCCAAGAACCTTGTGGGACTGCTTTAGAAATTCTCACTGCTTATGAAACGAAATGAGGAAACCGTCAGTTACATTTTTGCGCCATTTTTTTCCTAGGCACTCTCGTAGGTTTGACACTCCTGGGACCCCAGGTGGATTCGGAAAAATGATGTTATTTTCTTTCTACTATGAGGCAAAATTCTGCAATTCAAAAATAGAAAAATATTCTGCCTTTGATGAAAACATTTCCAAAAGCATTGTGGAAAAATATTCACACTTTCAAATGCTGACAATCACCATTTAAGATGATAATATTATCAAATAAGCAATAAAAGTGAAATGAATTCATTTGGAGGATTGTGTGTTAGCATGCCAAATGTAAAGAGTATATTTTATTCCAAATAAATCCTTATTGGTTTATTTTTCTTTGATTTAAATTTAAGCTTTTTATTTACCGATGCAATTTATTTTCGTATATGGATAACGAACTATTTTTACATATATTTTACTTAATTTAGTGAACCCATCCTATTATTACTAAATACAATGATAAAAATATGTTTGTAATAAAATAATGCAGTAATTTGTTTTTCTTTTTCCCGTCAAATTTATGAAATGAGGTTACTGATGTTAAATTTGATAAATAATATCTTCTATTCAAGTATACAAGTCCTAAATATGTAATTTACATATTATTTAATAAATTAATCAAAACAAAGAAAAAACTTAAATCAATAAATGGATAAAGTATAAATTGAAAGAAATGAAATATTTATTAAAAACTTTAAGTTAACTAATTATACAGAATTTGTTTTATTTGTATATTCTATTGGAAGTTATATGTAGAATTAATATAGAGAAATAATTTTCGGATTTGACATTTTTGATAAACATCTAACTTACACATATTGTTTCCAACATTCAGTTGTTAATGAAAAGCGATATGAAATTTTAAAATTTATGTGATAGATTCTTGTATATTTTCTTACTTTGATACAAAATAAGTTATTTTTCACTAAAATTAAAATATTTTTCTATGCTCTCCATAATAAAGACATATTGGATTATTCCTTGAAGATCTATCGAAAATTTATTATTTGAATTTACCATTAATTATACTAACATAAATTAAAATGTTACAAATATTTTTGTTATAATGAAATAAGTTATTTTACTTATAATAAAAAAATGTTTTTTTTATATCATACTAAGTAATCAATGCAAATGTAATCACATTTCCATTTGTTTTGTATTATATATTTTCTGATAATGTAAATTAAGATTCATAAATTATTGATCTTTACATTTTATTCAACGAATATACTATTGAAAGTGTAATAACGTATAAAATAAGAGTATATTAATTTATTTAGTGTTTTCTTTCTTTAATAACTAAATATATATATATAAAGATTTTAAAAGTCGTCATATGTAAAGCATGTCACTATATTTCATGTTATTTTGATGTTTAAGAGCAAAATTAAAAAACATTTTGTTTTGAATTCCATGTTTCAGAATATAAAGAAAAAAATTTTAGTTGTGATTTTATTCTAGTTACAAATAAAATCTGTTTTAGGTTTGTGTATTTTGTGTTTCATAAAATCAACACCTCAAGTAGCAAATGTAGTTAACAACTACATGCATTTCGGTTTCCTTGTATTCTACTGAATAGTTTTCAAATTTAGATATTTAATAGCCAATATGTCACGTTTCGCAAATTTATATATTATTTACATTGTAAGATATGATTTCTTAAAAATAAAGAGTTATCATATTGGAAATTCTAATGTTTTCTGTACGTAAAAATTTAATATTATTTGACGTATTACAACGTTAACAAACTTCTAATAAGAACCAAAATTTACTGAAGAATATTTGTGTTTGGAGATGTTCTGTGTGCGGAGAAGCATTACTTAAAATCCTTGAATAAAACATTAACCAATTTACAAGTAACATTAAAGTGTTGATGCCAAAGCTTCAAATTTAAAAGTAAATCATAAACCATTGTCCAACCTAAGACTAAGAAAATATTCAGTAGATTTAATTGTTGTTCATTGCACCCTAACTATTTGAGTTCAATCACAAAAAATAAAGTTTATTGATATCTCTGTATCTACTTGCTTTAAATTTTTTCTTTGTAATATAGCTTCATTCACTACATTCAAATACTTAAATATTAATGTAAAATATACTGGATAAAACTTACTAATAATATGCATCTTAATTTTATAAATTTTTTATAATAAAAGAGGTGGTCTTAATTGCATTATCAAGATAATTCTTTTAAGCAATTTTAACTCACATTCTTCCATTTCATTACGTAAAATGATATTTTTAAATAGACAATTATCTTTTCGTATTATAATTTTCGTTAACATTTTCTAAAGTTTACAAATAAAAAATTACAAACTAGTAGATATATTAGTGACTAAAATATAAAATCAAATAATATTTTTATATATTTCATTTCCAGTAGAGTTTTAAGCTTCCTTGAAGCGTCATCGACTTAAATCCTAAATTTAACACTTCCTATTTTAAAACATAACTTATAGATTATTTGTTTTAGATATACGGACAAATCAAATTATATAGCAGTTTATCTTAACTGTAGAATCCATAAGGTAAGTGTCGCTTTTCCGATTTTTTTGTCTCTGTCAATCCCTGCCATCTAGTGAATGGAACAGAAACCTGAATCGAGAGTAAGAGGTTGTTTAAATTGAGGTTCGTGAAATTGAGATTCGGAAAATAAGAGTTACTTTAATTCTCATATTAAACAATTAAATGCATTTTTCAATAAATACTTACGCATTATGAGTTCTAGCTAAAATTAATTTAAGTAATACTTAATTAATTTTGGCTAATAATTTTAATTATAAAATAATAAAATAATTTTAATTAAGTAATACTTAAATTAAAATTATTTTATATTACTATAAATATATTTTAATTTAAGTAATACTTAAATTAAAATGTATTGAAAACTTAAGTAATTCTGACGCACATAAACAATAACAATATATTCTCTCTTCTTTTAAAACAAGCTGGTAAATATAAATGATGTAATATTATATTTTAAATGAATTGATATGTGAAATTCTTAGTATACATGTAATTTTAAAAATTATAAAATTACCTTACTTTTGAATATACTCCTCTTCTGAAGAAGTTTCAATAAAATTTCACCAAGTCTTCAAATATCTATATCAGTACTTTAAGACTTTCGCCAACAAAACTATGTTATTATTCGTTGCAAGATAATAAATTTTTTTTATATAAACAATTCTATAACAAACATTTTAAACAAGCTTTGGTTCGTATTAATTTTTATTAAATAAATCAATTTATTGTTATGCTATTGTGTGTAAAATGTATACATTTAATACCATAGACTGAAAATATATGAAAGAAAAATATTAAACTTTCCTATGCAATATGTGATTTCCATTGATTGGATATATATTTAATATTTTTGTAAAATGAATTAATGAAACCATTACTAATACTGTATTCAATTGTAATTTTAAAGTTAATGTGAAATATATTGTTTCAGGAATGACTTTTCATTTCCGTAAATCTTGCATACAGGGAGGAAAGACCGAAATCAGTGAAATTTAAACATCGTCCATGTGTCTAATCTTTTAGGAAAAGAAATATTGATTTTCTGACAGCAAGTAAAATAGCGCTCTTTAAATAACATTACAATATTTATCAGATAAATGATAAAGAAGACGTTTTCCCGATATTATTGATCACTTTTTCGATAAATTAATTATATTCAGAGGAACACAAATGGTAATAATCTGCTTAAAATTCCAGACAAAGTTTAACTTAAAATCATAAACAAAAGATTTTGAACGAAGCAAAATTTGTCTTTGACTTTATGTTTGACATCTTTATGCAAAGCTTCAAAGTAGAATATATCTTTGGTAAATTCCGTGTCATAAAAGTATTCTATTATACCGTCAGAGCTTTCTAACAACTGCATTTTTTTAAATGCAAAACCATTTGTGTTTGTCACTTTACGGTAGCATGAAATAGTTTAATTTATTTACCATTTCTTTTAATTTTATAAATTGATGACATTTTTCTAGAAAGATTAAAAGTCATCATACACAATTTGAGACATAATGCGTCTTACAATTCTTGATTTCGGCTTCTTACCAACTTTATTCTTTCAACTGAATGGAGTCAAAAGGCAAACGAATATCTTTGAAGTTTATTTCTTAGATGTGGTGGTATTGTTCCCTTTTCTCTTGTCTTACCGTTCTGCTCTTGAGTCTATTGTCCAGTATTTTCGGTGGAATTTCTGTCGGAAGAAAAAAAAACAAACAAAGAGACATTATTGAATGGTACACATGGTTGGAAAGAAAGTAAATTTTGAAGTGGTTATCTTCAAAATGGTTGAATTGTTCCCTTCTTGCTGCTTCAAGTAGAAATCTTTTGTGATAGAAGACAGTCGAAGAAATCATCCCAATTTTAAAATGAAATAATGGGAACATAAGGAAAAATAGCATAAAGTTAAAGTTATATTTATTTAATGCTCGATTAGAAGCACTTCAGATTTATTCTTTTTTACAATTGATAGATTGATTCTTCTTTTGTAAATTAATCAATATATTGTTTGAATTAGTTTCTATTTCTTCACTTCAGATTACGATAATAAAAATCAGTTTCATGCAATATATTGTTTTATTTTATTAAATACAATAATTTCTCATGTATATATTAGATTAGCAGAAAGGTAAATTTTAGAATGTTAAAGTACATTTTATACTTTTTTAATATTTTTTTAACATTTTTTTTATTTATATTGATAAGTAGGAGTATTTTCTTCTTGGAATTAAAAAATTCTGCTTCTGGAAATATTTTGCTCTATTAGAAATAAAAATAATTAAAAATATTTTCAATAATTTTATTGACATTATGGATGAAAACAATGATAGAATTTAAAATAATCAGTTTATAAAAAGAATGTGTGATAGTTTGTACATGAATTTGCGCAATATACTGTTAAATAAGTGCGCATAAATTCAGTTTGAAATTGAAATAGATTTTTGCTTGGAATTGATTTCATAAGCAGTCAAATTAACATGTAAATATGAGAATAAACAGATTCCATTTTCTGTAATTTTATAAGTACATTAGTATTGTTTTAAATAAAAGATCAAGAATAATTTTTTATATGAAAGTCTTGAATATGAAAGCATAACATATAAATTAATTTCCCTTTTAGTATACTTTAATTTGACTTCAAAACATTATGGAAGTTTGGAATCAGTTATTAAACAAATCCCTTGAAAAACAAAGTTGCTCCTAAATAAATCAAATCAATCCAAATTATATTTTAAATAAATAAATAAAATTCAACAAACGAGTATGTATATAAATATGTCAGAAAAAATCACGAATAAAGCAGTTCAATAGCAACAGTTTATTTTATTTTCATTACTGCACTATTTTTACACTATAATTCGAACTATATTTCGCGAAGTATAATGTTTTAAAAATACTAATATATTATACAATGTGCATATTCACATTAAATTTTATATGTTTTTAGTTCTAATTATTTATGTTTAAAAATCTTCCTTTAAAATTAATTCATGTAAAAAATCCTGAACATTTTGAAAATATCCTTGAAAAATTAATTAAATTTTATAATCAAAAGTTTAAAATAATATATTATATTTACATAATTTAATTTTACTAATAATTACATATTTCGTATTAGTAATACTTAAGTATTAACGTCATTTATTATAATCACAATTATGAAGTATATGATATATTTGTTTCGATAGAAATATATTCCTTACATACATGGAAAATAATTTCTATTAAAATATTTATTTTCATAGTAAATTTAAAAATAACAGGAGATAAAAAATATTTTGCAATTGCTTTCATTGCTTTGCATACGATTTCCCCTCTTATTTGTACATCCATATTTCTAACTTTAAAATTAACTACTCTTCAAATTATTTCACACTTATTTTTCATAATATTAAACTGTTATATAAAAATAAAAAAAACTGTTCAAATAAAAAAAAACTGCTTTCAACATTTAATTTAAGAATGAAATCTGTAGATTAAGCATTTATCCCCTTTTTTCCATATTTTAATATGTTTTTCACATGTCTTGAATATGAAAGCCATGATAATAGAATATAAAAGACAAATTATTTGTCTTCAGTTTTTTATTTATATTCATTTTCAAACCAATATTGTAATCTCTTTTTCACTTTTTTTTTCTGAATCTCATTATTCTTTCTTGAAATTTTACTTAAAGTGTGATCTTTTGCAATCAAAATTGTATCATTTTTTAAACGTTTCCATACATTATTATTGTTTATTTCCTTTCTAAAAGTAACTAGCATAAAAATAACTAACTACTAAAAGTAACTAGCAAAAAAAAAGAGTATCATCGAAATCCTTTTTAGTTGCTGTACTATCATAGTATCCTATCAGTACTTTTTGTTACTTGTACAAATATAACAATATAACATTGTTGATTCATATTATCAAAAATCTGATATTCAATTGTAATAATATATATATATACCAGAATATTCATAATCTGTATTTCTTATAACGATTGGGTACAAATTTTATAAATTTTTCTCAAACGTAGTCTCAGAAATATACTTTTTTTGAAAGAGAAAAATATTTGATTGAAATCTAAAATATTGATTCTTTGTCACCAATATTTTCACTCAAACTTTGAAATATATAAGCACTCAAACCATGAAAATATTTTAAAATATTTTTGTTCTTTTACTCTTTCAATAAAGTTTATTTAAATATGTATATAATTCTTTGAAGAATTTGGATTTCTTTTAACATCTATGAATAAATTATAACTTTTAATTTTTTTATTTGATAATTACATATTTCTAATTTTTTTACTTAACATAACAATAAATTTGATTTGGAAATTTACAATTATTTTTAAAATAATATATAACGTAAAATATGCATTATAGATAAAAATATGTATCTGATTTTTTTTTTATTTTCATTTGAGTAGAATTTATTGCTTAATATCATTGTCTCTTAATCAGTTTATATTTTTACAAAACACATACAATTGATTTGTTTCAAAAATATCTTCTCGAATAAGTATGTTCTAATGAACAAAATTTAGTAAATTCAGTATATGTTTTAAAGACCATTGACCATATAGCTTGTTAATTAGAAAAGTGAAAGGAAATTGATTATATCCTAAAAAGCGCCTTTAAAAACACTAACTAAGCGCAAAGAAATGATGACATCACCATAGAAGTTTTAGATCTCGTGATTTAATAATTTCTGAAAAACAATAAAATTTAATATGATCCATAGATTTGGAAGTTACATGAAGGAAGCTGAGAGAAAGTCATCTTACAGAAAGGTATAACAGCAAGTACTTTCCTTCGAACTAGATTTAGGCAGGGATTACTCTCAAGAAAGCTGTTTAATATTATCAATGACAGAATCAAAATAACAACATTAAGTAAACAAAAACTCGGTATCAGATGGGAATTGAATAGAATACTAAAGGATCATGACTATGCAGAAGGCATTATATTAATGTCCTCTAGACTTGATTTCATGCAAGGAAAAGAAAGTACAAGAAACGTCATGTTAAATAGGAAGAAAAGAAAAGTCATAAAAACTAATATTCGTTTATTCGAATCCAATTTATGTAAATGACATAAAAATAGAAATGTCAAACTTTTTTAATTACTTGAGTTCATTTAAATCTCTTACTGTTCAATGAGCAAAAAATATTAGAAAGATGTTAAAATGGAAATCTACAACAATAAAATATGTATTTTTATAGTGTCCTGGATGTTGGAAATTAACCAAATTACAGGAAGTAAAATGGATACCTTCCAAACAGAAGATTTTTGAAAACTTCTGCAAATCTAGTAGTCTCAAAAAGTTCAAAACAACATTTTTTATGAAAAACTAAAATGCTTTCTAGTTACAAATGACACTAAAATGAGACGTTTGTGATAGATTGGACAAGTCTTAAGAGCGAAACTGATTAATCCCAAAATAATATCACTTGCATGGGTACCTGGTGGACACAGGTAGAAAGGCCAAATTAAAATGACTCTTAGGATGATTATCATAAATGAAAGAAACAATTTTATATAGGCCAGCTGGACCCGAAAGAGGATAAAAAAACACGTGATCACATGCACCACAGGGGCTAAAGGAGGTAAGACTAAGGAAGAAAGATTTGGAACCAAAAAAAATTTTTTTTATAAGCTTTCATAACATATATTCCAATATATACGTAAAATTTCCATTTTATAAAAATAAATTTCTTTTTAGTTTTATATGTATGTTTTTAAAATATATTAATCGTTTCTATTGAATACATTCAAGTGAGCTGATAAAAGATTAATTTAAAATAAAATAAACACATATTCATTTTTAATCCAATAATTGTTAATTATGATTTATCCTACGTATATTCACTACAACTCCAAAATTATGTAAAAATAATAACAATCATCAAGAGTGAAACTCTTCCTTATAGAGTTTTCAAAATATATAAATTTTTCGTGATAGAACGAATACATTCATTACGACACAGATAAGAATTTATTGCCAACACATAGACAGTAAATGTTGTTATGTAGAAAACACGAACAATGATCTTCATATTTAGTAGTAATATTAGAAAAAACGTAAGGTAAATTCATTACCAGAATAATCATTTTGAAATACAACACGAACAATTACAGAGTTTAATATAAAAAAGGATAAAAAAATAAGCTACTTTTCTATATTTAAATTCAAATGTTCAACTATATTTAAATTCAAATGTAAGCAATTTCATCATAAATCTGCATATATTGTTATGTTAAACAAATATTCTCTTAAAATAAAAAAAAATAAATACTAGTACTGTAACTCATTATGACAATGCTTTTATGTAAGGAAAGTAGTTTGAAAAAGGAATTTGAATATTTTTATTCAAAAATGTTCTTCCCACAAGAAATAAGAAACATTAATTTATATTTTTAAACAATTAAAGCACATGCAATGTTATTAATTTCAAAATTTTTCAGATTTTTTTAAATTTAAAAGAAACAACTCAATAAATATCATTGAACTTCCTAGTATTTGAATGGTTAGAAGTTTTCAAAGTTATTATGCTAAAATATATATAAACCTAAGTAAGAATAATTTAAATTATATATAAATCTGTGCATATATAATAACGTTAATACAAATTTTTATATGAATAAAATTTAGAGAATGAATTACTTTTAGAAAATTTTAGTGGAAAAAAAAACTGAAAATAAATTATTTTGAGTATTATGTTTTTAAATGGGGAAGATAACTCTATTAATTCAGAAGATAACTTGTATTTAATTCAGAGTAAATTAAAAATAATGTGCTGCAGTTAGAGTTACATTATGTGTTACTATGTTTATTCTAAATTCCAAAATGTTTGAATAAATTTAAATTATCAACTAAAGTCTAATGTAAAATAATGTGTTGATAATTATGTTATTGTTTAAGATTAAAGTTTCCATTAACATATTACGTGTAAGGAGAATTTAGATTTGTGATAAACTGATTTTGCCTCTAGATAAACATTTAATTTTAGGAGAATTAAATATTAAAAAAATAATTTTTTTGGAAAATCGATAAACTCAAAACAGTGCAAGGAAACAACTTATAAAGTACACATATTTTGTAATTAGTTTTCAGTACATTGTGCATTACAAATTTTAATTTATTCTCATAGTAACTCCTTTATTTCATTATTCATTTATTGTTAAAGCAAATATGCATCTTTTGTAAAAATTAATATTCTGTAAAATATAATTAGTTATTATTGAATTTTAAATAAGTTGTTTGCTTCAAATTTAATTTTATTTAAATACATTAAATGGCTCATCTATAATGACATGTTTATCCAGTAATATGCGATAACTACTAATAAAACATCAACGATACGAAAACACTTTATTTTTATCATTTGATTTTATTACATTTAATTGTATGATTATCTCAAGCATAATTGCACGATAACATAATTTAAATTATTTTATATATATATTTATTTAATAAGTATTTTTAGTAATTTTTAAATCATTTTAGCAAGTTATTCAAGATATTTTATCATGGATTATAATGTATTAAGTTTAAGATTTTCAAGGGAATAAATGCAATTTAATTAATAATAATAAATGATAAAATAAATAAAATTATTTATGAATGTTACTCACCTGAATAATGAAACCAAAATCATTATCACTAACATATAAAGCAGTTTAGATTATAAAAAATTATGAAACAATTTATAATTATTTTATTCCCTAACTATATTTAATTCTATTTAAAAATATATATGTGTATAAATATTTACATCGATAATTTTAATGAAACAAAAATTTTATTAACTCATCATACATTTCTCTTTAATATTATTTCTTTACTTAGTAATTGGCCTTTCAAATGAAAGCAATATATATAAGGTTGTCCATTTTTGTGAGACCAGATGTGTAGAAACGCAATTTCCTGTATGTAAATATCACACTAAATCGTTGCTGTTTTCCGGGCTTTATGAACAGGAATGATTTCACTATTATTAACAATTTAACTAAGAAAATAATTAGCTTAATATGCTTAAAATATTTTTCATCTATCATTAAATTTTAAATATGCTATCTTAAATTTTAAATGCTTTAATTTCTTATGATAAGTGCACGTGTATTTCACTTAAAATAAGTACTTTAATTTCATATGATAAAAATTATGAATCATATTATGGCAAGTAACATAACTGATTTATTATAAAATATATATCATATTTGATATTTTATAATAAATCAGTTGTGTTTATACTAAGTTGAATTTTTTTACACAGTATATAACTTACTAACGTCGATATTAATTTCAATAATAACATTGTAAATGAATTTAATTATATTATCTTATGCCACAATATTTTGATAATTTGTTTGTTATCAAATTATGCATAATTGTTTAAATTTATAATACTTAAATATTACTATAAAAGCTCACTAAGAATTTTAGTTATGAAAAATTATTTGCATATAGATTTTATTTATTGTATGCTCTAAGCATTAATTTGGTTTTTCTTTGAGAAAGTTCAATGCCGCAGACTGCTCATGCAAAAATCTTTTTTTTTTTTTTAAGGACGTCAATATATATTGCAAGTTATTATACTTTTATATGTATTTTAAATCCTAAATTGAAGACTGTAGTTATTATTAGTGAATATAATTTTCTATTTAACAGTGAAATTTGCACATATTTTTACTCTGTGCAAATTTTATGATTTTGAATTATAACAATAAAAATATAACATTAATTCATATTAATTAAAATAATAATTATTTGTTTCCAATAATTTTAATGAGATTTATACAGATTTATTATATTAAACTAATTTATATAGCTTATTTTCTATGATCTGTACATTAATGAAATATTTTTATTATGACCAAAGTTATATCTCTAGCAATATAGAATTTAAATATGATATTTTGTTTGGTACATCATTTTGAATTATGTTTTTATTATTTTTTTTCTAATGACACATGAGCTCACAGTTATATTACAACCTTCGAATTTTACATTTTTAACATTAAAAATGGAAACCAGATGGCATCATATACAAAAAGCAAAGGATATATGCACATATGAAAACAATTTCATCATATTTAGGTATATTATTAAAAACCTGTTATTAATTACATAGTAAGAAATATGATATCAAATTAAGTACATCACTTTGCCAAACTGATTCAATTTATTTTTAAATACGTAAATTCATACATCTTTTTTAAATGACACTGTATAAAATAATAAATAATTTTATAAATTAATAAATAATATTATTAGTTAACAAACTGTTTAAAATATACTTCAAACACTAGGTGATTCACAAAATTTTTGTAATAAGAGATTTTTTATTCCCACATTTCAATTTTTTAAATAATAAAGTTCATTAATATTTAAATCTTTATATAGATAAATATACATATATATATATATATAAATCAATATTCACTCAAAATTAAATATTTGTTCTGACTCTTACAAAAGAAGAAATTATGACTCAAAATTTTTAGTAGAACTCCAATTTTATTCTACTAAATTGATTTGGTCGATAAAAACAAAATATTTCCTTAATTTCTAAAGAATCAATATCAATCTTTGTAAGAGAATTAATATTGTCGTTTTATTTCCTACAGGAAATGTATTAGAAAATAATTATTATTAAAAATTGTTTTTGCAATAAAATGATCCAATTTATTATGTACTTAATCAAATTATTAAATATAAAAATACTTAAAATATGTTTGATGGAAGTAGTTTTTCATTTATATTTTACTTTTAATTATTCACAAATTATATAGCAAACATATCGGAAAAACCTTAAATAAATATTCTGATTTTTATTTATACTAATTAAATATTGGCAAATCTAATCTTAAGTAATGATTTCATGATTTTCACTATCAATCTCGTATAAGAAATATTAAAAAGATAATTATTTAAGAAAATTGTTATTTTGTAACTAATTATAAAACTTAGAAAAATTTTCAAATGCATGCAACATTATGCGAGAAAGCATACAATAAGTGTATTGTAAAGCTTAAGGGAAAGGTGATTTTTTTTTACTTAGTTAAACATAGGAATAACCATTTTTGCTAAGAAATACTAATGGATATTGCTTAGTAGAAAATAAAGAGCACGTTATTTTTGTTTATCTCTTCCATCAGCAGTTCTACAGCAGCTAAACTAAGTGTGTTTTAGAAACCACAAGTTTACGAAACTTGCAGCGGTATACATAGACACATCTTTAACACGATAACTCCACCTGGTGATTTTCCCATAGGCTTATAACCATTACCAGCTTTAACATTGAGTAATGGTCTACCTTAGCGGCAGTAGGGTATTTTTACTATGAATGGTAAAGCGAAGATAAATAGGTAGTCCAGGGAGGTAAATAGTTCTTTTTATATTTCTCTGACACGCTCGCAAGCCTGTGATTTTTATTAGATAATATGGTGTGGTTTTTCTTTATTTTGAAAAGCACACGTGTTAAAACTTCTTTTCCAAGTATTTGTCTTTTATTATAGGAGTAAAAGTTATAGTTTGAAAATTTGTTTTCATTAATATTAATTATTGTCAATCAAAATATATATTTAATAAATCTTAGAGCAGAAATCACAAAAAAAGCTGAGTAATAAATTTAAGCTAAGTATTAAAAACAATTTCGAAATGTTTTGATGATATATTCAATGCCTTTTTTAAATGAATCAAATTTTATTATTAATTTAGTATTTTAACTTTATTTGTTAGTCATTAAAACTAAATGAATAATAGAATAGATTTCCTATTTATCATATTTGTTTAGAATTTAATTCGAGTGAAAGCTTATTTTAAAAGTTTTTCATATAAAATTGTTTAAATAAAAAGAAAGTACAAAACATATTAGGAAAATTTAGGTCATTTATGAAAATGTTTTATAATAGTGCTACAGCTGCATAAAAGAATTGTTTCATTTTTAGTTTAATTTCAGAAACCTCTATCGAATTTTAATAAAATTTTATTTGATAATAGCTGGACCGATATGAATAGTAAGAAATGTATTTAGGTAATTTCAAAGGTTTTATCACTCATTAGAAAAAAATAAATTGAAACCAATTTCTCACTGATGTTTAGGAGTAAAGAATATTCAGTTTTGTAATGATGATGTAATAGTTTCCTCAATAAATAGCAATCATTAGAATTTTTTAAAACGTTCTAATGAAATATATGTATATATACATGCAAGTAAAGTGAAAAATTATAATTTTAAAATAATAAATATAATTTGACAACAATGTCATCCTTAGTTGACTTGCTTTTATTAGCTTAAGAGAAACGTCAAAATTTTGTACTGTTCATAATGGTTAAATTGAGAATGATGCATTTCTTTGCAGAGATTTTTTTTGGATGATTTGATATTTAAGTAACTGAGAGATTTTATATCAAGGTTATTTTTGATAAAGGAATTTCTTGTCATTATAAATCATTTCTTGATAAAGGAAGATTATAATTTGTCTCTAATTTTATAAATATTTAAGAGACTGAAAATTTTGAAAAGTAAAGTTTTTTTAAAAGTAAATATCGCCATTTATTAAGAAAATATCTATTTCAACAAGATTAATTGCACCTTAGTAATACAAGATACTCTCTTTTGAACACTCATAATATTACCTTGTGAAAGTTTAGCATACGATTTCATGAACGTGTCTTATTTTAAATATTTATTCAGTTCAAATTGAGTAATGCAAACTCATTTTTCTTCAACAGTGATGAAGTATTTGGTAAGTAATATCAAATTTAAATGAACGATATATTCAAAAATTTAATTCAAATGACCCTGAAAAAATGAATCACATATAACTTATATAATTTATTATTTAAAATTATTTTAATACTCAAATGGTATTTAGAAGTATAATGCGATACAAAAAATTACTTCACTAATAAATTATTTTTAACATCATAAACCTAATTTTTTTAAAGCATGCCGTTTTAAACCGTTAAAGCATGCCAAAATATCATAACTATTACAAAAACATATAGCTCTATTCGCTTCTCTTTTTCTTTCATTTATCTTCGAAGCGTGTTGTATACCATTCCTTATAATGGCAATTTTCCTACAGTCATATATAAATGTGTTTAGAAAAGTATTTTCCATGCAGCTGTCAGTTACACCAACTTAATTGATTTAATTCTCATATTATTATTATTTTTTATTGCCATATTTAATGTTTCCTTAATTGAAATCAATGTAATTTGAAAAAAATTAAAAAGATCATTAAATTTTTGCTGAGTAAAATAATTAAAAATGTCATTAACATTACGAAATAAACGACCTAAGAATTAAGAAAATATATGTGAATCTTAAATCTCAGCCATTTTTTATGGATTGTGAAATACATTTTATAGATATAGGCGAGTATTTCTATGTCGCAAGTGAAAAACATTTACCTTTTAATTTCTTTTCACCTATTTTAAAAGTCCAAGGAATACGCCGAAAGAATAATATGCAACATATACATCTACCATTGTTCAACATATATTAAAATCAAAATGGTTTTCCTCACCCTAAAATTTCTAATAATTTATAAGTCTTGAAGATTAAGTGTATATAAAACTTTATAGTTATTAAATGATATTTTAAGTTGAGTTTGAAATTTTAATAAGTATTGCTCACTTATTACATAAGTGTTCTTTGTTTAGGTTAAAAATTTTAAAACATAAAACGCATTTCCATTTTGAGTTATTTATTAAAAAAATGTCTAAAATTATTTTGTTCTTTTACGATTCCTAGTGAATTGTTGACGCTTTAAATAAATTGCTTGTAAATATTGCTACTAGTGAAAAAATGTTTTGTTAATTATTTTATAACCACATGTTTTTAGTTGGGAGTTTTAAATTTTTGATGGCAGAAATAAACTTTAATTATTTTTTTTTCAGAAACAAAAATTGTTAAGTTTTTTTATAGATTGAGTAATAATTATTTAACTGTGCATCTAATATTCTTATAACATTTACTCAATCATTTTATCATAAAAATTTAAAGTAAACATTTTTTTCTAAACAATAAAAAAAAAGAATTATATTCCATCTTAAACTTTATAGTTATTAAAAGAGTCAATCATACTTTATAAGAGTGATTCAAAATGTGACTCCTAATATATAAAATCTATATCGAAACCTACTAATTATATATATATATATATATATATATATAT
>JAPDSC010016545.1:45067-72159 GCA_026290005.1 Latrodectus geometricus | reverse complement strand
GATAGATAGATAGATAGATAGATAGATAGATAGATAGATAGATAGATTAGATAGATTAGATAGATATAGAACTCGAATTGTCATCTTGGGTCATTAAGCTAAATTGGTGGAAATAGCTTCAAGTTTTCGGAAGAATTTTTGTTACTAAATATAGTTATTGTAGTAGAAGGTAGTCCTGTCCCATGTACGTATATTCTGAGGTACCCTTAATTCCGATATCGTTTTCGCAGTCACACCGGACTACTGGTAGCAGCTTCTGGAAAGAGAAGATATCGTTAGAAGGAATTGGCCAGGGAAACACAGTTGTACATCTGGTGCTGAGTGTGAAGAATTGTGCAAAAATGTAAGACATTTGTACTTGGATAGACAATCATGTGCAACAATTCTGGGATTAAGTAGAATATTTGGTTTGATTCCATACAGCACGAACAGATTACACCATTTTCCATCCGAGAAATATCAAGCGATGTTTTTGTAACTTCAAAAAGTAACTGTGTATAGTTATTGAAAACAAATTATGATATTTTGTTTGTTTTCTAAGAGAAGTAATGTATAAACTGTGTATATAGTAAATAACCAGAAAAATGAAACTATATTTTATAGATGTTGCAAATAAATTACAGAATATTACGAATGTTTCATTCACTAAGTAAATAAAAATATAAATCACACGTAGATAGTAAATTTAGTTATACTTCCTTTAATGCCTCCGAATTGGCAAAGGAACAAGTCTGACTCTTTTCTCCTGAAAGGAATCTTGCAGTTCTTGAATTGTGAATGAGTTCCCGTCTCTACTTTGTTTCTCATTGGATGATTCTTTTTACAGCCCCACGAAGTATACATTGCACGACATTTTGTATAGTGTTTCTAAAATATGAGTTAGTGGATACTTAATTTAAACATTTTGGAATGTATAAAAAATATTTTTAACATATTTATTAAATTAGGAACTAAATTTGATAATAAGGCACCCAAAATAAAAGAAGAAATAAAATAAAAAATAATTTAAAAATATTTATAAGTATTTTATAAAAATAATAAAATAAATGAAAATTTAAATTTAATTATTGCATTATAAAGTTAATTTTACATGATATTTTAATATTTCAATGAAGCAAAAGGTAAATTGTGCTATTATTGCAAATGAAAGTGTTAAACATTTCAGGATTTTTTCTGATTATGATAATATCAATATAAAGCAAAATAAACAATTATTAATGAGTTAAATATTTAATTAAAACTTAAAATACTATTTAGTTTATGTTTAAATTCTCAATTAGCAAGTACTTACTGCAGTTTTTTACAAAAAAAAACCCTATTATATTTCAATAAAATGGATTTAAATTTTAAAATTTTTGGGACATCTTATTCATGAAAATATTAAAATTTGCAAATTGTATTATATATTATGTTTCTGTTACTTTTCATAAGCAATAAATTTAAAAGTATAACAAAATGCATATGAACATATTGTTAAAATATATACAAATTATTTGATAATATTTAGAAAATAGTATTTTTCAATTAACCAAAATTTCATCTTTTGAAACTTTTATTATATGTTCTTTACCAGATATGTGATGACACTAATTATAATAATTTTAATGTTATAGTGGATGAAATAGTAATTTTTCATGTACCTTTTACAATTGATGAATAATACGAAAAAGCCTTAACGAAAAAGCATTAACATTGCGTTAAAGCAATTTAGCATCCAAATTTCAAGTTCAATATTTTTACTGAAAAAATATTTTAATGAAATTTTCTTATTAAACCATAGATGAAATTGCATAAAAACTACTAAAAATTGAATAAAAACACAGTTCACAAATATATTTAATTAATTTACTGGGATTATTTTTTGATAAAAATGCAATATCTGTGACTTCAAAAATTACTATAATCAAAAACATTTCACAAATTATAATATTCAAACAAGTTTTAGAAATTGTAGTCCAAAAGTATCGAATTAGTTAATCTTTGAGCATTATTTCTTTTAATGATTTAATTGTTTTTGTAAAATTTAATTTCACCCATTTAGCGGCATTATGCATAGAGTAAGTAGTCCACAAAATTGGTAAAAGTAAAATTAATAGCCTGTATTTATTCAAAGTAGTGTAATAATACCAAAAGATTATTTTAGCTCAAAGGGTGTTTAGTTAAAAATGTCAAAAATATAAAAATATGATTCAGATAGGTTTGAAATTTCTGTAAAAGATTGTGCGTATGCATTTATGTATGATTAATGTTTTTGTGTTTGATAACACTAGGTAGTAATTTTTAAAATGTTAAAATAATAATACATTAACTATTTTCATAATCTAGTGTTTATAACTGTTTTGAGAAAGGCATCTTAAAATAAAAATTTCAAATATAACATATTTATCCAATATTGTATACTTGAAACAGTCAAATGGCAACAATTAGTACAAGTCTATCTTAAGAAAAGCTATTAAAGTAATTTCGATTTGATAAAAATCAACTTATGTAACTTTTTAATTATTTATAAAAAACTTGTCTAATTATTAAAATAATTATAGATTTTCACAATTATTTTTTTAATTTTCAAGGGTGCTGTCATCACTTTGTCATCATTTTTATGTCAATATTAGAAAGATGTTGCACGCTAATATTAGCAATTTTTTTAAATTAATTAATCATTAATAACAAAATGTTTTATTTGAGTAAATTAAATTTCACCCAAAAATATTTTGTGTAATTTTGTTGTATATAATAAGACAAAAATGTTACACATAACAATTATTAATTTCAAAATATTAAAATTATTATTTTCAAAATGTGGCTTTTTCTGTGAATCATATTAACTATATTTAAATCTATATATATCTATATATCTATATTTAATCTTAATATTTAAATCTGTTCTACATTAAATAATATGATTTCCTACATTACGAAATAAAATACTCCTTTCCCGTATATCACAGAAAATAAATTATCAAAATGATGTGTCTCTCAATTTGAGTTAAATATATATTTATTTCATTCAAAATGTAATGATACTTTCAGCTTACTTTGATAAATCATGTATAATTTTCTTAGTCTCAAAAGAATATATAGTTTAATATTATATTTATATTTATATATATTGAATTATTAAATTTCATATTTTCTTCCAATACTTTCTTGAACAAAGCCCGCTTCTCTCGTCAAATTTTTCCACACATTGCTCATTACTCATATTCCAATAATCTCTTAGAAATACGTATAAGTTTCTGAGCTCCTTTTGTTCTCAAATTGTCTGAGCACAAAGACTCGGCACCAGACATTCAATCAGAGATTCATTTTATGAAAAGTTCTGGCGTTTTCCGCCTCTACCTACAGAGCTTCGCCAGAAACAGAATCGGGGTTTGTTATCTGGGTTCCAGAGCAGGAGCCCTGTCGCCCTGTGCGATTGTTCAGGAGACAGAAGCATTGTTGTCTCAGACACCGCTTTGAAGATTATAATGAGGGAGATATTTTGATGTATCTCTGCTTTCTCATTAGTTTTGCTTAAACTGTTTTCGCCAGGTTGCTCTAGTCTTGAATATTTCCAAAATTTTATCTCATAAAACTTTAGCACATATTCAATGATAGAAACTGTTTTTCTTGGAAGAAAATACTGTTGCTTTTTTTCCTGATTATTTTCTGTAAAATATTTTGCAATATTTTTAGGAACATACCAATGGTTTTTGAAGCATATCGAAGTCTTAAAGAGAATATTGCTTAATAGTTGCTTTACATAGAAAAGAATTACATGTTATCAGATTAAGTTTTTCTTTTCTAGATCATTTATTAAAAGAATGGAATTCTCAAGATGTTTTTTCCTCATTGTTCAATAAATAAACAAGCATTCAATAGTATTTTATTTATATTTTGTTATTTTATATTTTGTTATATACATATTTATATTTTGTTTTATTTGTTGTATAAAAAAACATTTAAAAACAAATTGCTAATTTTTTCCTGCAATTTCTAATAATAAAGTGACAAAAATTATTACATAATAATTAGTGAAAAGTTTGCCAAGATTAAAGTATTGTGAGGTAAATAAAGGTTTTTTTTTAAAAAAATTGTTTTAAAATTTTGTTTTAAAATACAAATACTTTGAATTAAGAACAAATTGCTAATTTATTCCTGTAATTAATAATAATAAAGTGACAAAAATTATTAAATTACAATAAGTGACAGGTTTACCAAGTATTGTGAGGTAAATGAAGGATTTTTTTTAAAAAAAATGTTTCAAAATACATATATTTTGAATTGAAAACCAGTCTAAATGCTTATCAACAAACGAAATTAAGTTTAAAAAATTGTAAGAGCTGAAAAAAGGCATAGAATTGAAAATCTTTATAATTATATCAATAAATAATAATCTAAATTTTATAATAATGATATTCTACCTAATATGAAACTATTAATCTGAGTTTGTTAAAACTGCATATCCATAATGATTTCAAATAATATTTTACATGATTTTCAATCTGAAAAATAAATTTGTAAAATTCTTTGATATGATTTAAAACTAAATGAATGTAATACAAAATTTTGGATTGAATTTCAAAGAAAGTTTCATATTCCCTATAGAAATGATCCGATATTAATTTAAATTTTATTGGAACATTATAAATGAAGATTTTGTAACTAATTTATTTAAATATTTATTTTATTTTAAAAGGGTTTCTAAATGAGGATTTTTTCTACTATTATGTTTTCTGTTCAACTACATATTTTAGAATTATGCATCCAGTATTTTATAAATTTAGATATTTAATAAGTATTAATGCAGTGTAAATTTTGAATAAAATATCAATGAGATACAGACTTCAGTTTTCGAAATAAATATATTTATATTTAAAATTCTTTAAAAAAAATTTTTTTAAGAAATAAAAATGAAAATTTAATAATGTAAATAATAATTAAAAATTGATTATAAAAATAAATATTACTATAAGATTTTGCATTAAATTTATTTTTTATAATATTCCATTATTATTGTATAATTTGAATTTGGGAAGTTTTGATTATAATTTAAATTTATAAAATTTTATACCAAACCATAATTTGGAGTTTACCGAAATTTCATTTAATTAAATTAATTTAAAATTTTTTTATTACAATTTGCTCCTTCATAACAATTTTCATTAATCATATTTAGTCACATTTATAAAAAATATTTCTAAAAAGCTCAAAAAAATTGAATAGATTTTAAAAAGTTTCAAATTTTAAAATTATATACAAATTAAAGCCGTAGTGGCCTGATTGTTTAGGGTGTGGTTCGCATTATTGGAAAGTTATGCGTTTGGCTCACAGTTTACTAGAACATCCGTTCACTAAACTCAAATAGGACATGTTAAATAAGCCATAATAGTAATGTCCAAGTGAAATGATATATATGGGGTTAGAGATAAAATAATGGGTGTCTTTTGCATAGTTCTTGTTTCTAAATTTCCAAGATTCCCACACCCTTCCGGTTCTATGTAATTGACACAACCCAACAACCCGTGTGATGGCTAAGTACAGGGAAATATTTTGATGCAACATCAATAATTATAAATTATATTAGTAATGCAACTCTATCAAAAGTATTCCATTGGCAAATTCTTTCTACTGCTTAACAATTATAAAGTCAAAAATATACTCACCGTTTAAAATTTTTTTCTAATAAAATGATTTACTTACAAAGAAAGACGTTACATTTACTTTTCAAGAAATTGTATACTATTAAGATAATGGACTTTTATTATATTATTTGAAGCAATTTTCGCTCCTTATTTTTTTTGTTTTTAGAAAAGTCCTGCAATCATTATATTGGTAATCCTCAAATAAATTTTGTTGTGAGTATTTTATTTGCACATCACTCTACAGTTTCTTTTTTTTTCGTTATCAAGGGATAATTCTAAAGATCTCATAATACTGAGTAAGTTTTTTATAGCAAAATCATCAATGTCCACTGTAAGAATCGAATATATGAGCTGTTAAACGGAAATTCTTAACAATTACCTGCTATCTGGAAGACTATAACTTGGAAACCAATGTTATTTTCAATTAGCTTTTCTGATTATTAGAATTAATCGGAAACAACATTTATTTAGATAAAATGTGACAATGTTTACTTAAACGAGCATGAAAAATCAAAACAATACCAAAATTTATGTTTAACAAATGAATTATTTTGAAAAATAAATGTTTAGAGACTTGTAAAATATGTTTTCTATAAAGTTTGAATGGAATTCATTTTAATAAAATATATATAATGAAGGTGAAAGAAAAAGAGTTTAATTATGCTTTCATAAATAATTTTTAAAAGATTTGGATTTAGTTATCCAATTAAATACTTTTAATTATTTTTCCTCCAGATTTTAACAATAGGAATTGCTTTCCTATTGAAAACCTTCATTAAATGCAAATACGTTTGTTTACTCATTTACACCATTAAGATTTATCAAAGTGTGAGGAAAATTAAAAGTGTTTCAATTGCAACAATTATTCCTTCTCAGTAGTATTTTAGTTTGCTTAAATTCTTAAATCTCTTTTGTTTTTGAATTATTCAAGAGTAAATCTTCCGCAACAGCCAAGAAATATTCCACTTGACTAAATACCACCTCTCTCTATTCTCTTCATCTTATAGTCTTGCCTCATAAGTAGAAAATGAGTTTGCGATCTGAGTTCTAAGCTGTCAGAGAGTACAGGCGCCACGGAACTATACCTCTGACAAAACTATTGTCTGTCGCACACACTGAAGGTTGAATTATAATGAGGGAGATATTTTGATAGATATGGCTATCTACCCATTAATTTCTTTTTCTCCTTTATCTTCTTTCCTCGTATCGCAAAGAATTCAAATGTTGTGTAGCTAATTTCACGAAAGACTGACGAAGAATGAATCATTCAGGTAATGCTTTGCTTTTCTTTTAATTGTTTATTTGTGCTGAATTAAATTATGCTTACTAACATTTTTTTCGCTTTAATTGACTTTTTTTATTTCGTGTTTTTTCTACTTTATACTAAAAAAAATGAAAACTTTTTTTTAAAGTATAACCATATATTAAATTCAATTGTTTTTATTTTTTTTATTTTTTTATTTTTATTTATTTATTTTTTTTTTTAAGAAAAGTAGTTTTATAAATTTCGTTTATTTTCCAGTAATAAATAAAGTCCAAATACCTTTTCTTATTTCTTTTAACGAGAAAAAATGCTTTGGAATACAAACATTCAACATTCTTGTTAGAATACTTTTTCATTCTGACTTACATGATAGAATTTAGAAATAGAGCTCACTTTTTAGAACAAATAAAATATCAGTGTCCATAAAATTATAGAATAAATTGTTATTGTTCCTGTATCTTTAATATATGTCCTTTAACTAATTAACTTTAAATAACCTTTTTTAACCTTTAACTAGTTTTGAAGGCAAATAAATTAACAAAAATTTATTTATTTGCCTTAAAAAAATATTTAAACTAATTGTAGACTTGAGGATTAGAAATAGCATCAGATATATTTCATCTTGAAAATATTAAGATACTATTATAATCAAATATTAACTTTTTATTTAATTCTACAAAATGTTGACAAAATCACTTTTACTTGAAAAAAAAACATTATGCAGATTTTGTTAATGTTTTATTCGAGTACAACCATCTGACTACATTTTCTAAGTTTCAATGTATCCAATTCATAAAAAAAGAGCGTGATAAATATGAAACTGCAATTAACAGATTTAAATTTTTATCTTTTATAATTTTTAAATAAATAGCTAAGAAAAATGATTTATAAATTTTTCATGTTAGTAGTTACATATTTATTTTTATAAAAGTAAAGTAAACATTTTTTTGTTACTTTAAACATCAGTTTTCAAAATATAATTGCTAAGTTATACACTAGGTATATTTATCTTGGGTAAAGTAATTATATATTAAAATTTCAATGGTATATTTATAATTTTTAATGTGAATTAAAAATACATTGGTGAAACTGAATGTTAATTATCAAGTCAGAAATAAATATTGTTAAAAGTACATCAAAATTTCAAAACATCAGAGGAGTATGTTTTTTTATTTTTTCATGGTTATATAAATTATTTTTATCAAAGGAATGATAAATCTTATCAGTAATGATTATATATCTTCGTTATAACATACTTAACTGCAAAACAACTTTAGTTATACAATGCAAGCACTCACAGACACACACACATATAAACCAATAAATACCCTTATTAGCTCCGGCATCTAGAAAAAGTATTTTAATTTTAAATTATTTGTTGTTATTTTTGTTTACCCTCCAAATGTCTAGACAGTCAGACAGGAGTCATACAAGTTCCATCAGACTGTTGACCATGAGGAAATCCAGGAGCAAAATGGGAAAAGAATAAATGTCCTCACTGCAAAGTCCTAGACAATCTAATATATGTTGAGGAGAGGATTGCTCAGCTTTATATTTTAAGCAGATCTCGAGGTATTTTCTACCCTCAAGAAACGAAATCTTGATGTGACCACTGGCCAATCTAGAATAGCAGTCCTAGTAACTTTGTCACAGTTAAGGGTTTAAAAAGAGCAAGAGTCTTTACTCACGTATCACGATGTTCTAAGTAAATAAGAGCAAAATAGGAAGAAATATCCTTGTAGCAGCCTTCCTTGACAGACAATCCATTTGTTCATTGCCATGGATGTTGATATGAGAAGGGATCCACTAAAAATGAGCTCCACGGTACTCTGAAAGGAGGTTTAGTTTGAGAAGAGTTGAAATATTAGTTTGGTTACCAATAGTGAACCAATTTTAGGCATGGTAAAGAATATTGCGATTGTCCGAAAGTATCCAAAGTTGCCCAAAATCATTTTCCTGAAGAATAAATTCAAGGCCTGTGCAATTGCTATTCGTTCACTCCAGAAGACCGTTAAGAAACCAGGGTTGCAAACACTGATAGACAGATTTTCTCCCGGTTTATAAATAAAGATGCCACTGCCTTAATGGCTTATCTTATCTACTGCCGTCAGTATACAGCTTTATGACATTTTCAGAAATTTTATTTATGATTTATAAAGTCATCTGCTTTAAGTAGGCAGATATCTGTTCTTTTTTTTTATGTTCAGAGAGGCAAGATCAAGATGAAAATGAACTTTGGGCCGTAAAAGGATTCAGGCACAATTTCAAGGAGTCAGACTCAACTTGATCATAAGGCAGGTATAAAACTATTTAAATTATATAACTACCAATTTAATCATGGTAGATACTTTTCTGATTGCATAAATATTGTGAATTCACTTAGGAAGATTTCAACTCAATATAGGCTTTCAATACAAAACTTTCTATTTTGAGTAGTTTTTCGCTGTCTCGAGAGAAAATTGCTTTTCAGATTATATGTAAGGTAAAATAAAAAGATATTTGATATTTTGTGTAATGTGGACCTTTTAATATCAATTCAATAAACTAATTTGAGTGATCTAGAACTCAAGGCGAAAAAGTTGAATCGTTATTGTTATTACTCAGAAACTGTAATGAATGTTTCAGTAACTCATTACACATGTGTAATGAGTTACTGAAACATTCATTACAGTTATTCATGATTGATCACATTTGGATTTTAAATATAATTTAGAAATATGTACTAAAACATTAATAAAACCGTCATTTTTTAGATACATGCATAAACTTTTAAGTTCTACTATTTTTACTAAGCTAACATGAGTTTATATGTTATTTTCTTTATGTTAAATATGTTATAATTCAATTGACTTTACAACATTTGAAACTTTTAATGAGTTTCAAAAAATTTGCCAAATGAATTTTGTTTTTTATTTTGAGTTGATTATTTATAATAATTAAATGTGCATACCCATTTTTCAAAAAATAAATATAAATATTTTTGAAAGAGCTGATGTATAACTATGTCAGTTAAATTTCAATGTGTTGTACACAATGCAAACTAATATATATCTTAGTCCTCTAATTACCAAAATACCATCTGTAAAGGAAAATATTGTACACTTTTTAATTTAAAACATAAAATGATTCAATTATTACAAAACAATATCAATTGGTAATCTGAAACATAAAGAACTCAAATATATTGCTCTTGAATTAATTTGTTGAGAATTGCAATGGCATAAGCAAAGATTCATTTTTAGAAATATGTAAGTTTCTATTGCTATATGACTCTACATGACAACATACAAACATTCCTATAAATTTCTTCATGTGAAAAGACAGTAAGCGTGTAATTAAACAAATATACAGGCCAAATTCAAAATAAAAATTACTTCACTTGTATATTTTGAACATTTCATACGACAATTTCCAGAAAAATTTAAATATTCACACAGAATGAAATCAAGGCAAATATAATGGAATTGTCAACGTGTTTCAGGTCCATGGTAAAGTATTTGTCGTTATTGCTTTAATTCTGCAATTTTCTGTATCATCAACTTTATCGATTGTTTATATATATATATATATATATATATATATATATTTCTGAGGAATGTCCAAATGCTTGCATATATTTTGTTTGATTCAACAAAACTTAATTTATTGAAAATTTACAGCTTCTATGAAGATATTTATACAAATAAGTACTATTTGAAAGATTAATCTCCCTAGTATATATTTTTTATTCCATATTTTTTTAAATATCCTTAATTTTTGTTGTGATATTTGGTTTCAAATTCATATATTAATTTTCATATAGAATATTAATTAAGCTAAATCATACTGCTCAAAATAAATTTTGATAAACTATAACGACAAAACTCTGAGTAAAATTTAAAAGAAAGTTAAAGTTCTTAACATTAAAGAATTCGCAGAATTTGTTTTTTCTAATAAAAAGTTAGAGATTAATTAGTGCTCAATTTTACTGTAAAAATATTATTTGCTATATAATAACAAGTATGTTTTAGAAACAAATGTAACTTTTAAAAAAAAATAACTTATATAGAAGCGAAGAGAGTTTGCGAAGAGAGATACATAAATATTAATGAAAGAAAATCATAATAATAGTATGAAAATCTGACTAAGCTACCTGATAAAAAAACTATATAATGGTGCTTTTTGTTTTCTTTCTTTATTAGAAACTGCAATAAAAATGTAGAATGTCAAACATGATAAAGAAGAAAAATCTCAGGAATTTAATTAAATAAAAATTGTTCCAGGATTCATTCCAGATTTATTTTTAATACATATTAAATAAGATAGTATTTTTTTTTCTTTTAATTTTTAATCAAAAAAAAAAACAATTGAAATGAATGATATAAATTGGCTTTACATACATATAATGTATTATGAGGTATGTAATGTCATGGAATTTTTAAGAAATGAAGTAGCAAAGAATATAATTTTAATTTACTTCCTGCGTAGAAATGTTACAATTATCATTCAAAATATATTTCCCTTTTTCATATATATAGCATGTCAAAATATAAATACTTTTCTTTACAAAAGTATTAACTATTGTAGCTGTAATAGATTTCTGATTTTTTTTCGAGTATATTGATTTTTCGATTAAAATAAGGACAAAGTTCATATATTTTAAAATCATTATTGACAATTTATGCTGTCTTTTAGTTAATAAGAATAATTTTCATTTTTTTTAGTTTTTAAAATTCTTATTATAGATGAACAATTAATTTTGAATTTACTATTTAAGATTAGTGTCCAGAGTAGGTTTTGGAAAGGACAATAAAACAAAAGTTCTAAATTGCACATGCTGGTAACATGAATAAACATAAGTCTGTAGTCTCTTGTTATTTTATGATTTAAAAAACAAAAAGTTTATTATGCACTTATTTACAATTATTGAATACTTATAGGAAATTATGATTACTTATTAAATTACTTATTGAAAATTATGATTACTTATTAAATTAATTATTGAAAATTATGATTACTTATTAAATTACTCATTGAACATTATTTCACCATGTCAGGATAAAAAAAACCAATATCACTTTTCAAATAATAATATACTGACAAAAAAAAGTAAAAGCAAATTATTTCCAATTTTTTATTAAATATGTTGCAAACAATGTTTATAAACTTAACTGTTAGACCCTAAAAATAGGTCAGTCAGATTTTGTTTCTTGGTAATGCAGTATTGTAAGATTAGAATTTGTATGTAGGAAAAACACAATGTTTATACTAAACATGAACTTTTATATGTATATTATTTAAATTTATGTTCCTTTTTTCTCATAAATAATGTTCTGTATAAACTTCCGTGTCACTTCCATGAAAGTAAATAACTATTGATTTATTGTTGATTAGCTTGATCTATATGTTCTATGAAATAAATTTACAGCACTGTGTTGCTAACTATCATGACACTAAGTATATAAGAAAAAGCGTGCAGTATTCTCGAATATAAATATTAAACAGAAACATCAGAAAATGACTTCAACTTCTATAAATTTATTCTTAAAATTTATGTTAATAACTTTTGTATGTTATAAATCATTAACAACAAGAATTTAAATTCTTATACATAATCCATTAATGTAATTTAAAATAAAAGGAAATGCTGTTTTCTACAACATGACTACTTTTATAAGTTTATATTCATATTTTATTAAAAGTAACCTTTTAAAAAGTGCATGATTACTATGTCCTAATTATAAGATTAAGAAATAAATAGTTTACTGTTCTAAAAATAAGAAAAAACTATTTCTAGGACCATGTCTTTTTGTAAATTTAGTTTTTGGCTATATCGATTTTTCAGCCAAAATGTTGTACTTTAAATAACATAGAAAGTATGTTTAAATATTGATTCAATATGTAGTGTAGAATATTTTTATTAATACCAGTTTGCCTGAATTTTCAATTTATTTTATTACAAAGAATAATATCTAAGTGAATTAATTTAGTATACAGAATGAATATTTTTTCAATCACTCAGAATATATAGATACTTACACCTATGAAACTCTCGTTTATTTATTGAAAAGAAAATATATAATACAAATAAATTCAATAAACCAATATTTCATTGTAAATTGATCTATTGAATTCATTTGCATTAAAAACATAATAATTAAGTTTTAAAATACCCACAGAAATTTATACTGATAGAAGATTTATATTTGTATTCAATATTTAAATTGCATTAGTTTATTTTTAATTATAATCAATTTATCACACATGAAATGTCATTAACCAATATGTATAATCATAACATTTTGTATATTTAAAAATGTATATACAATTACATTAATATTCATAATATTAAATAATATATTTTTGAATACATTTTATTTCAATTCACTTCAGAAAGGGTTCATAATAAAACATACTACTGTAATACTGCAAATACACACTTTTTTATATTTGTAGTAACTAAAATAATTAAAAAATGTCATTTAAATTAATTACATTTTGTATTATAGATAAGATGATAAAAATAATCAAAAACATATTTTAATTCGTTTTTTGCTTAAAATGAGTACAATATGTTATGCAGAACATTGTGCCATTCATACCTGAGCATAATTTAAAAAAAACTATGCTCACTTATTTAATTTATTTATTTATTTGAATCGTTTTTTTAATAGGCAATCGATTCAGATTTTTAATGGACATGTTCTTGAATAAATTACACTAGAAAATTAGTGGCATAATTTGTTGGACATTTATTTTTGTATATATTAGATTAGAAGATATTATTTTAAACTATTTGCTAAATATTAGTTTGGGGAAAAAGTTATCCATTATTTTTTCGGTAGACGTCTGTAGTGATTGCTATCTCGTGAGGTATCTATCAAACAATTTCAAATTTATGCTCATTGAAAAGGTGACATTTGACACTAAAATATTCTCTTGCGATTTTTTGTTTGATTAATTCAGTTATGAGTACAAGATTTGAAGAATAGAAGACAACAAACAGAAAATTCGATACATTTTAGTTTTCCTTTTATAATGGCGAGAATGCTAACCAGGGGGCTAAAATTGTGAAAGGTGTTTATCGTTCTATATATGACTGTAACAAACCAGTTACGCACAATTTTGGTTTCGTCGATTCCGTTTGGGTATTTAGATGCTAAAGATGCACCTCGGAAGGATACAACATCGTCGAGAATGTCTATAAAATATCAAAAATTATCAAACTTGACAGCAGGTCAGCAGTCGTTGCTTCGCACAAGACCTAAAAATCTACATGAAAACTGTTTTAAAGATTTTTACAATACGAATCTGAAAGAAGTTACAAAATGTTCACGTAAAAATAATGGATTTCTTTTTCCCCAAGCTAATATTTGATTTTATATTAATTAAATATTTATTAATAAATGTTAAAGTTAAATTAAAAAGCAGGAAATCTAATTATTTTCTCACACTTATTTATTGCATATTTTAAATTAAATTCTAGAAATATAAACATATAAATTTGCTGGAACAATTTAATTTTTTAAATATATCCACTGTTAAAATAAATTTTTGTTATTTCAACAAAATTAAAATTTTTTTAAGCAAATATCTCTAATTCGGCAAATTAATAATGAATTGTAAGGTCATAATACATTTTTTATTATTAAAAATCCTTTTTTTTTTGTTTTTATTTTACTTAATAAAATATATTTGCATTAAAATATGCAAAATAAATGTTCTGTTTTAAAATACTTAATAAATCATTTGATATTTGGATTTCAAACTAAAGGAAGGTGAAAACTTTCTTTATGCTGACGTTAATAATATCGAAGAATTTAAGACAGAATTAAGAACATAGTTCTTTTATGCATAAAATACTTTTATAGTTGGAGTTTGCAATTTATTCTTCAACTTATTGATTCATTTTAGATATAAAAGAAGGTAATATAAAACTCTAAAAAAGTCTTTTGGGGCATTCATTAAAAATGTTTCCAAACACAACTTTAGGATATTATCACACATGACATCATTATATATTCAGCGAAGGGATAATATCGTCTTTTATCAATTTTTTTCCGAGTCTTCAATCTAAACAAAAAAATTATAGTATCTTATGGCATGTAATGAATAAAAGATTTTTCATTAAAATTTCTTCATAACACATTATTTTTAGAACACAAATTTTCATGAATCAAATATCACTATCATGACTGACAGTTTAAAGTGCGTTTTATCAAGGAATATAATTATAAATGTATTTTTCTGTCTAAAAAAAAATTCTTAACAAATACATTTTGAAATATTGTTGGTTATCTTAAATTTAATGAAGACTTATCTATTTTATTTTGAATAAAAATATGCATTACTTCCTCAAAATTAATTCCTATAATTTTTTATTTAATATAATATTAGAAACTATACGTGTACACAACATTATGAAATATAAATGCATGATGTCATATAAAGATAATTTATTCAAGATTTCTCTGAGTTATAACATGTTTAATTATTCATAAATAAAGATCTTTCCGTCAAGCTACTTTTCCTATTAAAGTAAAATCAATATTGAACATATGTATCATAAATAAAAATGAAATAATTCCTTTCGCAAGATATATTTATATTTTCTTTCAAAAATGTTTTTAAACAAATACACTAGAAGGAGCACTTGTAATAGCAAAATAAATTTAAATGTACAGTTGTTTTAAAAACCTGTTCTATTATTTCTTATTATACAACAACTTTTAAGAAAAAATTGTGTTTTCGTATTCCCTTATAAAGTCTTATTGAAAGTTAATACTATCTGCATTTAATTTAAGTAAACTAATCAAATATAAGCTTATATACAGTGAAATACATATTGAGTAAATAATTTTATTTATGATTTTTATACTCCGTATGAGGTTTACTGTGATGGAAAACATTCATTATGAATATTCACTTAACTAAAATATAATATAGTTCTACTTTATATTTATTAAAAATAATTCTGATCATTTAAATAAATTATAAATTTATTTTATCTCAGAAAATGTGTTTGATTTCGTGAATATTAATAAGCTGATGCTTAGTAACTCATTTTTTATTTGAGTTATTTATAAAAGAAAATATAATTGAATAAATGCATAATAAAATTTGTTTCTCCAAAATTATATGGAAGGGAAAATAACTTTAGAATTTCAAGATTATTAGACTTACTCTAAATATTTGTATTTTAATTTTTAAAATTTTGAAAACTACCAGAAGTACTATATATTTAATGATAAATACATTGAAAATTAGATTAGTTTTTAACTTTAGTGCACTTGTTATTAAAATAGTATTGCATATGATCTTGAAGTATAACATTGATCAGTGTTATTGTATTTTAAGCGAAAATTTTGTTATTGATTTTATGTGCTTTAAAAAAATCATTTATTTTATTAAAACAAAATATAAACATTAAATGCATATATTATCGTTACTTTGGGAGTTTCACTTGAAATGAATTTGGATTTTATTTTTCATCAATACTGATCGTAGTTATTCTATTACATTTACATGTATATGCGAATGGTCAGTATACATGTAGTTTACAAATGAACTAGCGTATGACAAATTACACTTGAATTTTCTAACTAACAATAATCATATTTGCCTGATTATAATCATATACATAACTATTTAATTATATTCATTGAGATATAAATTTATAATTTCATAACTATATTTATAGCTTGAAATGAATTTCGTATTTTGAAATTCATTCGTAAAATGATATGCATTCTCAAATTAAACTTATCTTTAAATATTATAAAATTTTGCATGCAAAATTCAAAGCGTTATTGTAAGTGTCGTCTTCAAAGAAATGTTAAATATCTGATACATAGATTCAGAATAAATCTTCACTTAAAAGGGTTAAACTATGTGTAAAATTTGTTTAATACTTTTTTTGAAGTATTTTACATAACAAATACCTTCAAATTGAACTAACTTTTTACATTTTTAGTTTTGTTCACTTTAAAGTAATTGATCATGTTTTATAACATTTATGTTGCAATAAATAATATGTTATAATGTGACTATTATTCCTTTTAATACATCCTTAACTTTTAAATTTAAGCCGAATTTACAACAAATTTTTTAAAAAAGCAGATACACATGTGATTCAATGATTTTAAGATTTTTTAATTCCTGTATAATGAAATATAACATATCGTATTATTATTAAGTATTGTTTAAAATTTAATTTTTTAATTTTTGTTTTAGTATTTTCTTTTTTTTACATTTAAATAAATGTAAGAAACATAATATTTGAAAAATATCTTACTGGTATATATAAACGACAGGGATATCCTGATGATATTATTTTCCTACGTTTTCTATTAAAATTTAACAATAAAACTAAAGTTTAGCTCAAAATATTTTATATCAATTTCAAGGAATAAAATTTGAATTAATGTATTATTAATGATTCTAATAAGAATTTAATTACTCATTTCTGTGTGTATTTAAGCTTCATGCATATATTACTTATTAATCAGTAAATATTATGCATTATTTAATGAAAAATTTTGAAGAAGCTAAATAATAAGTTTCAATTATTTTCAATTTTAAATATTAGAAAACAAATTCTAAGTTAGGAATTATATTAAATATTATAATTCAATCTTCAAATTTAATATATATCAATTTTCAAAATATTAAGTATTAATTTATTTTAAGAAAATGACAAACCTTCTCCCGATATTACTTTTTTATTGATTTACCTTAGCCTCAACAAAAAAGTTCACATGTTAAAAAAATATTTTTTCAAAAAAAGATAGATTTACACCAATATTTTTTTAAAACAAATCTCTCTTTAAAAAATAAATATTGATTACATATCCCTGTTATACAATTAAAGAAAACTTACATTAAAAACTTAAATGTTTACCCAGAATTTTTACACTAGATTTAGAAATGTAAACATTAAATTTATGTTATCAGAAAGTCATTTAACATGACACAATTGAACAGAGATTATTTCGAAATTCTTAAGAAAAACACAAGTCCCGTCGACTATTACACGCATAAGTTTAACGATCATTTTCTACGTGACTCGAAAGCCAATTATAAGATTATTTCCATTCTGGGGTAAAAACAAGATTGATAGTTGACTGTTTTCAAGCCCAAGCACGTTTGCGCAGTTGGCTGTTGGTTTTAGTAAGATATATTAGAAAACATTGAGATATTATTCCTAATATCAAACCTTATTCAGGAAAAAAACGATCCTGATTATACTCAGTGCGTTGATAATATTTTTTGTTAGCATAATATTGCAAGGCAAAAATGAATTTATTTGCCTAAAAATATATCCTCTATATCTCTTTTATAAGCATAAAAATTGATGAATACATTTGCAAATGTATAAAATCGTATATATAAATATATATTTACAAATTTTGTTTGTGCATATAAACAGTAGAATATAAATAAATACGATTTTTAGGATAGGCAAAGTATAAGTGTTTATAACAAAATAAAATCCCTGCAAGGAATAAAGTCTAAAACTTATTCAAAATTCAGAAATCTAAATATTATTTTTGACTTCTTGTTAGAATAAATTTCGATACTGATTACACATTCAAATTAACATAACTAAAGTTCAAAATCTTAGAAAATTCATATGTATAATTCTGAGAAATTTTTATCAATTCAAATTAATTTAAAATATGTTACAATTCAGAATGGAATGATAAGACATAAAACAAATTAATAATTAGATGGAGAAAATTCATTTCAGTTGATTTCCTTTAAAATGAAAAATAATTTATTTAATGCTAATAATATGAACTTTTAACTAAATATATTTTGCACTTTTTCAATAAATAATGAAATAGCAATTTTATTAGTAGTAAATTGTTGACATCAAATTATGATTAACAATATATAACTCGTAACATATTCATTTGAACAATATAAAAATATCAAAACTGGCTATTATGAATATAAAATAATTTTTATACAAATGTATGTTGTTGAAAAATAATAAATATTTAATCTCTTTGTCTTATTCTTAAATTATTAATATATATATATAAATCATAATACCTAATATTTAAGCCTTCTCAAAATTCGTTTTTATATTAATTTTGTAGAGCAGAACAAAATTAATAAAAATAAATTTCATGTTTTAATTTAAATGCATGTCCTATTTCGAAAATTGTTATAGGAAAATTTATAATATTCTACCATTTCTCTAAGTTGTTTTAAGTTTCAGCAGTTTTTTTGGTAATCCTGTTATGGCATATAATGGTGTATATTACATAATGATTTTTTATTATTAAAAATAGTCTTTGAATTACACATTAGGATTTTAATCATTTTTTAAAATTTTTAACCATTATATTCTTTGAAAGTCTGCTTTGATCATTAGCCAAATAAAAACTTCTTTTTCAGTATATTAAATAAATCTAAAATGTATTGAAAATAAATTTACTTTTTAATAACTAAGTTGAAAGTATTACATTAAAATATTTTAATGTAATAAAATATTTTACTGAAATGATTTGTAAACTAATATATTAAAATTGAAACGTATATGCGGTTACTTTGCAAAAACTGTCAAACAAATTAGAGTTTTGCGTTTATATTTATTTTTTTGTTATTAGTAACTATTTGAAAAAGAAAGAACAGCAATTCATTCTGTTCATTTTTTTCAATTAATTCTTTCATAGAACAGATATGTGTTGTTAAGCAAATCTCGCTTTTTCCACGCTGAATCTTAGAAGGACACCACTTATAAGCATGTTAATATACAAACTGTGTATGATGATTTAGTAATAATTCCGTTTATTAAACAAAGTCTAAATTTCGTACAACTGTGGATTTTATGTAAAACCATTTGTACACCTTCTTGTGAATTTTTCCTAATGTGTAAATTTTATGAGTATAGCATGCCGCTTTCAAGGTGTAGTCATTTAAATTATCAACAGTGCAGTTTTATATAAAACAATTACAAGTTTTGAAATTGTTTTTATAAAAGTATATTTTTAAAGTTAACGTGTCAGTTAAAATTATGAATTATTCATTAAAATATACGTTTTCAAAAATATAAAAATAATATTCTTATTATTGAATAAAAATAAATAGTCTTTTATTAAAGAACTGTTCACTTCTATTACATTTTGGTATTAAAGCAGTACTCCAAACTAAAATGCTTATTGACAACTGATGATCTGAGAGATTGCTGCTTTAAACAATTTCGTTTTTTATTTTTATAAACCATGAAGTCCTCAGATTTGCTTTACAGGTTAAAGTTTATAAATCTGAGCTCTATTAATTTTAAACTCTAAGTGGAAAAACAATGAATCCAAAAATATTATAATCTTAAGTAATTTTTAAAAATTTGAAAAATTGTCATAGAATAATTTCATAACTAAGAGTAAAATTTTTAATTCTTACATTATTTTTTAAATGCTAAATTCATACGAAGGTTTTATATATTTTCTAAGGGAATCAAATTTATTAAAATATTTATTATATAAAAATTCTGCTTCATAAATATTTTCGTTATTAAGAAAAATGTAGTAAACACTTTTTTTTTACCTTTGAAGTTGCTGGTAAAATATACATGAAAATGTTTGAAATTGAAAAATAATACACAATGCAAACAAATATAAGATACAAAAGTATGATATAGCAGCTAAGACAAACAATAATATTTGCATGGAATTATTTTTGCTCCGAGTTTTTCAATAACTTGTTTCTCACTGTTTTCTTTTAAAGTTCGAGTTTGTCAGTAATATTCATGAAATTGTGTATTTTGTCCCCAATTTAGTTTTACATTATTTGTGTTAAATATATTTAATATAGCAAAAGGATATTAAAATATTAGAAATTAATTACTAAACACTATTAATATATGAGTAATTTTGAATAATAAGTAATTGCAAAGAAATATCCATAATGAGTTTATCATCAAGTTTAATTATTTTCGAAAATTAAACCTTATTAAAATAAAACAATATTGTACAAAGGAGACAAAGTATATCAAATATCAATTTTATGACAATATCAAGTATTGCTAGTGTCTAACATCTCAATAATTTACTTGCAGTTCTACATATTTTTCAAATTAAATATCAAAGAACGTATATAATGTAATAGCAAAGCAAATGTCCAATGTAAAAGATTCTGAAAAATATATTTGAAAATGTCAAAATTAAGAAATATTAAAATTTGTGATTAATATGACCAGATTTGATTATTTTGTAAACTATGACTGAAAATATGTGAACAATTTGAATTTAAGAATATTGTATTGATCAGTCTTATTAATTTACTAACTTAAAATGAATAGACTCGAAAATATATGTTTAGTTTTCAATTTGAAAAATATTAACTTTCACTTGTTAAATTTTGCAATATTCATTTTTCAGATGGAAAATTATTAAAAAAATACAAATTAAAATAAAATATAATAAAAATAGCTAAAAAATTTATATGTTGAATAAAAAAAACAAGCAATTTTATGTTGTTGCCTTCTCATCTTTAAATATTATTATTTAAATTTGTGAATTATATTACATTATAACATCAATTATTTAAATATTTTAATGACACTTTACTTAATATCATAGATATATATTTATGATATTTAAATACTAAATTCATAACTTATATTTAAAAATAAAATGTATCAAATTTTCATCCATGTTTTGGGTTAGATAAAATATACATATGAATTTTTCTTCTAAAACTTGCAAAATAGTATTCAAAACTTTTAAAAAGAATGGTTTTTTAACAGTAAAATATAACTTAATGTCTCATAGTGACATTAAACTAAAATTTAAAGCAACAATCTTCTAATTTGTTTTATTTGGAAAAACAAATTATCTTCCTTTGCATCAAGGAATATCACACAGGGTCCATAAGAACGATAAAAATATATTATAACAACATAAGAATAAAACTTGAGATAAAAAAAGAAAATAAAAAAGAAGGGAGAAAGCAAAAAAAATAGGAGGAGCAAAATTACTGAATGGCTATTTTTTAAAAAAAAATGCAAAATGTTTCTTCACTATGTCCAATAAATTCGGAAGACATCTGTATTTCAAGTCCTTTCGAAGCTTATCTGTTTCTTTTAAAACAAAAGGACATTCAAGGAAAATGTGAGAGGAGTTGTTAATCTCGAAGTAATAATATTCTCATTAGGAACAAAATTTAAGTATAATAGATAAGACGTCCTATTGTTTTTAAAATAAAGATAAACTTATAAATTTTAAAAACAATTGGGCATCTAGAAACAATTTCCAATTGAGTAAACATGTAAGTGTTTCAGTGCATCTGTGAGTTTTGCAATCTTGTATAACAAAATGAGATAAAAGAAAATTTTTAATACTTCAATATTTGAACAATGCAATTTCTCAAATGTCAGAGTAGCATAATGAAGAAGCGAAACATTTTATCTGTACTTAAATCTCAGTTATATGATTATTTTTAAATATAGCACGCAATAGTTTTAGTAATCATATATTATAAAAAATTTTACTTCAACTAAGATCTAGGTATAATTAACTTCAAAATAAATGACATTTTATGTACCCCAGTTAATCTTTTTTTAAACCATTTCTCTAAAGTTTAAATTTTCTGAAAAGAATTTTTTAGTTATTTTGTATGGAATACTTTACAAATATTTCCCCATTTCTTCTGCTTTTTTACATGAAAGCACAATATAACATATTATATATTTTTAGATTAGTATTTCAGTCGCCTTTTGTTATTAATTTTAGTGTAAGAAAATATTATTGATACTGGAATTTTTAAAAATTGAGCCAAGAAAATTATAGCTCTCTTTTCATTAATGATACTACAGGGACTTTTACATTTCAAAATTTCGAAGCTCATCTAACTTTTCGAGAAACTTTCCTAAAATGTTACTAAATGACAGTTTTTTAACTTCCTACCTTTATAAAGTTTTATTTTAATATTTTTCTTACACCTTTTAATTTCCGTTAAAATATGTCACTCATTTTTGAATAAAAATATCTTTTCTCTAATGTCTTAAAATAATTTTATTTTGCAAATTATTTCTAAAGATTAACAGAATTTTAATAGTAAAAGAAATCTGCAAAAAATAAAATTTAAGTACATAAATCAATCAATAAATTCCAGTAATAAGAATATTTACTTACTATGAACGACATTTTAATTTAATTAGAAAAAAATGGAAAAATTTACAATAGCTCAATAATTCAAAATCAGAATGAATTTTATAGCTTATATTAAGTTAACAATAATTAAAAAGGTGCATACAAATTATGGAAAACATAAATTAAAACATTTGCTAAGCCATAATGAAATAAAATCATTTTTACAATAAACCAGATATTTTTCTATCACCAGTAAATTATGAACCATTTAAGATTCATTGGTTTACCTGATGTTATCAGATATTTTTGCTGAATACATAAGTTAATGTTATCAGTATATAATTCTTAATTTGTGTATTTTTGTAATATATTGTACAATTTACTGTAAGAAAAGGTTATTGCTACTAAGCTTTCGAAACATTAAGCCTAAAAATATTAAGCAGCGACATCTACATTAAATTAAAATAAATTTAATGTAGACGTCGTAGAAGAGCTTCGAAATTAAGTTAAGTTAAATTTCGAAGCTCATCTACCTTTTAGAGTAAGTAACTAATGTTACTAAATGTCAGCTTTTTAACTACCTTCCTTTATAATGTTTTATTAATATTATTTTTTTCAGTTACATTTAATTTCAGTTAAAATATATCATTTATTTTTGAAACAAAATTTTTTTTCGCTAATGTTTTAAAATTACTTACTTTTAAAATCAGAATTGTTAAAAAATTAAAATATTTTTATTCTTGACTTGCCTATCTATCTATTTTCTATCTATTAAAAAGTAATAGGTAATAATAAATAAAAAAATATAGATATCCATATAAAAATGACATATTTTCAATAATTATAATGTAATTAATTAGATTTTCTCTTATAGAAAAGTTAGCTTTCTGAGTATATTATTTACGATGTTTCATCAAAACATAGATTATTAAATAAATGGAAAGAAACTTTACGTATAGCACAAGTTTTATAAAGGAAATGCAATAAATTGCTGAAAACAAAAACTTTCCTTGCAAACAAAACTATTTGATGTAGTTTGAAACTTCATTTTTTTTTCTTTCTACTGTTAATCTAGATTTTCAATTAGCTTTATGTTATTGTAAAGGTACAACAAATACACTTCAGAATAAATGAAAGGGGAACAGAAATTCCGATCATTTAAGCATAATAAAATAAGGAATGAAGAAAATATAAAAAATCAGTATTTCTCAAGATTTCCAAAATGCTTTAGTGAAGAGTGTAATTTGAACTTCTCCGTTTCATGGTTTTTATTTCGGATATTCCTTTAGTTTTCAATATATATTCCATTTCAAGTATGTGTTGTTACTAGTTAGATTTATTTTCATCATGAAGGTTAAAATAAGTAAATGACTTTCCTCAAATAAATTTAAAACAAATCGTTATATCAAAAATATGAAAGCAAAATGTGCGTCGCTATATTTCCTAGAAAATTAATTCATTTTAAATAGTTTTCAGTTAAAAATGTTTTCAAAAGTCTTAACGAAGATGTAATAAATTTATTGTACTTCGTTTCTACGGATTAGTCAAAAAGCAATTTTTCTGTAAGCTTCTAAAAGCATTTTAAAAAGACAGAATAATTTAAATTAGTACTATTGAAATTTTAATAGGAAACTTTTACCTTAGCAGCTTATATTATATATATATATATATATATATATATATATATATATATATATATATATATATATATATGAAAATATATAATTTATTTTGTATATAGAATCTATATTAATTATATTATGGCATTTATGAATGCACCTTTTATACTAGATTTCAACTGAAAACAAATACTAAATTTTTTAAAAAAAATTTAATTTTTTGTTCTGTATTTGAAAATTTAAAATTTTAAAAATCATTTAAATAAGTATTACATTTTGTTAATAAAGGGAATTAAAAATTTGAATATAAAAGTTAAATATTATAATATTAAAGTAAAATGGTATTTTTGATAAATGTAATATTGAAAAATAAAAGCAGTTTACATTGATTTTAATTTTAAATAACTTTAAAAGTATTTCCACTCATAAATTGTTTGACATAACATTCTATTTTATATTGATTTAGATTCATATATTAAATTTCAAATGCATTATAAGATCAAGTTTGATATATGCTGGACTATTTAAACCCATATAATAAATATGTCTAAATAAATGATGATGAAGTTTTCTAAGAATTAAAATTATAATATTTCTATTTCTTGTTATTTTCAATCAATGTGAATTGACAGTCTGAATTTTTCATCAATGAGATAGTAAAGTATTTTCATCTCTAGAAAAGAAAAACGTAATTAGTTTTTAAGGAATTTTATAAGTTTCGATTATTTACACTTCATCTATTATTTATGTAGTCTCTCCCATACCTGCACATTTTTAAATTGATTGTCAACAAATTTTCGTCTTATAACAAATCTTTGTCTGTATCTATTGAGTATCATTGAATTAACTTTAAAATATTTTACATTGTGACTAGATGATTTCAAAATAACTAATCCTAATGATTTGTAAGTTAGCCTGTGTAAATAAAAAAAAATTAACAAATCTTAAATATTTCCAAAAACATGCCAAGAACTAAAAATAAAATATAAAAAATTAGGTCGAAATAAGATAGCAATTTTATTATTAAAATGACAATCAAATCTATTTTTGTAAGTGTGCATAAAATTAAATATGTTTAAGTAAGACTTTAAAATACATATATCAGAATTTGCTCTTTTATGTTGCACAAAATAAAAAAATAATTTACAAACAAAATTACATTTTGTTTGGATATCTAGAAATGTACGTAAAAAATATTTGATTTTAAATCATAATTAGTTAATATTCAACAGAAAATATTCTAAATTAAACATGCTCAGAAAAAGTTTAGTAAAAAACGTGTTATTATGATTTTTTTAAGTTCTATAAAGGAATTTTAGAAGATGGCTTGATATTTTCTGCTATTTTATTCTCTTTCAGATTATCTCAAATCATATTCAACTTTTGAAGCATGATATTTATGTAAATAATTCCATGATTTTGAATGTGCATAACTAATTTAAATAAATTTTTTAACTATTGTCATACAAAAAATTATTTCTTTGATTCTAAAATGCTTGATTTTCTAATTTCCATTTATTAAATTAAGAAAATCCAGATTTAATTTCATTTAAAATATTAGCGCATTATTTATCTGTTGATCTTTTGTGCATGAAATAGTTGAAAATAAAAAGATTTTTTCATGTAACTCAATATTAATTTGGTTAAGAGAAATGAATGATTTTTTTTTAATATAAATGTTAACTATTATATTTAAAACAAATTTTCAGTATTTGTTTCTGGAAATCTTGTGCCTTGGAAAAAATAAAATGTAGTCTTCAATATTCGAGTAAAAGTAATTAATTTAGTAAACAAAAGTACCAATCGTTATTAATTACTTACTATTGTTATTACATAACGTGCATTTCTTGTGTAATTTCTTTATATGCTTGAGAAAACGTCTTAGAAATATACGAAAGAAATATAAGAAAACGTCTTAGAAATATACAGAAGATATTTATTTCTAGAACAATTATATAAAATAATATTATTCATTATTGAGAATTATATATAAATTTTAATTTATGGCAACCTTTTAGATTTAGTTAATATTACAGATTTTTACAGATTATTGAGAAGAACAAATATGATTTCAAAGTGTTTTAACCTCAAATTTCATTTTGTTGTAATATTTATTTACAAGAATTGGTGCAATAGAAATTTCTAATAAGTTTTTATATAAATGTCCAAAGATCAAATGAAGGACAATATAAATAATTTAAAAGTGGGTGAATATTAAATATTTGTATGTATTAAAATTGCACTTTGTTTCTAAAAATATGGTTATAAAGACTAATTCTTTCAGCAGCCTGCAATGAAAATTAAATTTTCAAGACTAAAACTATGAATAAATTAAAAAAGATCTGATAAAATTCCTGGTATCTTTTTTTATAATAATATTTACATTTTGATTTATTTATATCAAAACATGTTTGTGTGCTAATACATTCACTTTGTAAGGCCAGAAATACATTAAATGTAATAGCTTTTACTTTAAATATTTTGAATAAAAAAGATACCAGGAATT
>JAPDSC010016545.1:32537-44967 GCA_026290005.1 Latrodectus geometricus | reverse complement strand
ATAAAAAGACAATCAATTATTTTGTTATATATTCGCATAAAATACTGTTTCTTTATCGTTCATGATGAATAAAATTTTGCAGATTATTCTAATTTATGTTTTTCTTTATCTTATTTCAACATTCCTACTATAACCAAATTTATCTCGTTAACATACATTCTATACTCTCGAAAATCATGAAAATTTTTAAAATATTAAAAAATTATTATTATTTTATAGAATTGTTTTAACAAAAGCAAAATTTTGGACTTTTATATTCAACGTGAATCACACAGTCATATAATATTAAATATAATATAGAATAACTTTAAATTCGAACAGATTAATTTATTTGTTTAATAGATCTTTCCACATATATTTAGGTTGGGTATTACAAAAGTTTTGAAAACATTAAAAAACAGAGACTTCATTGATTAAAATACTTCTTAAAATACCTGCAGGCTATGACTGTGCAATAATTATGCATACTTTGATGAATATTTTAATTTAATAAATGATTAAATATTTTAAGTTTAGAACTTGAAATATTTAATTATTTATTAAATTATCAAATATTTAACTTAAAATATTTAATCATTTAATAAATGATTAAATATTTTAAATTCTAATCTTTAAATTGAGTTTCAATTCTAGAAGAGAAATTTCTTATACAAATGGATGTAATTATTTTTATTGCATAATTTTGATAGGTATCAATATTTTACTTTTTGAAAATTTTAAATACTTCTGACATTTTGTAAGATATTTATCAAATTTAAATGATTGCGATAAAGAGCTAATACCAATGAAGAGCTGATATTATTATTATTATTCTTTTCCTTTTGAAATTTCCAATTATTTTTGTTATTTTGTAATATGTTTGTCAAGTTTATAAATTTTAGATATTACAAATGTTTTGTGTATTAATCAAGTAAACTATAAAATATTTGAGGAAAAGTCGTATAAAAATATACTAATATACTTAGATGTTCTCCACTGATTTAACAGAAATCATGATATAATAGGTGCAAAAAAATACATTTCATTAAAATTACAAAAATTTGTTTAGTATTTATTGAATTCGATTTCACATGAGTTAATTAATTGGGAGTTTAATGAAAACAAATAAAAAGTGCAAATGGTTTTACAATATTTTGAAAACATAAGCATATACAACAATTAGATAAATAAAACTCAAAAACTTTTAATTATACAATTGTTTTAAAAAAGAACAAGAAAAATCAATTGGAATTCATTCAGAATACAAATGAGAAAAACAAAATAAAAACAAAATTATGTGTGAAAATGAATTAAGTTAAAACTGAATTTAACAACTGGAATCTTAAGAAGTAATTTAGGGAAAAAGAGTGAATGAAACTTTTTACTTTACTTTAGGGGCCTAAAAAAGTGCTTCAATTTAGTTTATATGAATATCCTATTAAAGAAACTAATCCAAACATATTTCAGCGTATGAAAAATAAACAGAGATATAAAAACATTAATATGAATTAAAATGAAATATGATACTGGATAAACGAACTTTTCAAAAATAAAACAATAAAAATAGATGGACAGTATAAAAAATTATAAAATATATAAAAAATAAAACAAGTAATGCACAAAAGTTGTGGAAAGAGAGTAAATACATATGTATTAATTTAGTAAACAATATTGGAAGATAAATTAAAAGCAAGAAATTTACGTAAGATGAGGAAGAAACCTTGTTGTCTACCTTTAAATGAAACGTATATTAAACTGAATTAAAAGATTATCAATATTTGTATATAATTGGTTCTCAAATATTCATAATAAAATGGCTCATTAACCAATCTGATTGTCCATTACATTTATAAATTTCCTCGATGCCGTTATTCATTCTGATTACAATTTCATTCATAAATTTCAAACATATGTTAATGTTACGTTGTTGTTGCTGTTGGTTTTTTTTTTTTTTTTTTTTTTTTTTTTTTTTTTTTTACTGATTGCATAAAATATGAAGAACTTAAAAATATAATAATAACAAATACAGATGAAATTCTCCTTAATACTAAATTTAATTAGGACCATTTTTTACAGTTTATTTTATGTGTATGGTTAAATATATATATTAGTAAATAGCTCAATTTTAGTTTATTAATTTTTAAAGAATTCTAAGAAACTTTATTCATTACTAATGCAAATGTTTAAAAAAAAATTACTAGCAGAAAAATATTCATTGTTACAAAGTGATGAAATAATTCATTTTTACATCACAAGTCTGATATGTTATATTTTAGATTTTAATATATTTAAATTGAATTAAAGAAAAAAATTGTATTTTCTTTGAATTGGTTAATCTTGCCACGGGAAGGAAAAGAAATACTGTAATTTTAAAATGTTTTTCGTTATAAATTACGTTTGATATAATGCAAATAATTGATTTTTTTACAACCAATTCACAATTTTAAGTCAAAATAATCACATTTTAAAGAATTATTCTTAAAAATTAATGACAAAAAGTTAAATCAAAAGTAAATTTTGAATGCATTCTATTTTTGGTTGTACCGCCTAAATATCATTTATGTAATTTTGATAGGTTATTATTCAACATAAAATTTTCATGGATAACTTTTAGTTGCTGGTGATCTCCTAATTTGCTTTGAATTAAAATAAAATAGTTTCTTATAAATAAATTTGATTAACTAAATTTTCTGCAACATCATTTAAGATTAAATATGCAACTTGGAACTCCAATTCATTGTTCATATAACTCCAATTTATTGTTCAATGAATATATTTATTGCATATGCTGACTGTTTCTACAAAAATAAATTTAAAAATGTTTTATTTAAAAAAAAAACCTTTCAGTTATTTACAATAAAAGAGTGGCTCTTGAAACTACTATCATGAAATACTTCGTAGATAAATCAGTTTAAAGGTGAATTTAAATTCATAAATGAATCGCACTAAGCTTAAAACAAAATTTACAATTTGTAAAAGGGAATAATAATTTTTCTTAGAAAATATTTATCAAAAATTTGCAATTTCAAGTGATTTCATGAAATCATTAAAACACTCTGTGTAATAGTATTGCCAGAATAATTTTTCTCCATTAAAAATAAAGCTGGAGCATGGATTTTATTCTCATTAAAAATAAATTAAGAATAATACTTAAAGAGATTTATTTTAATTACAACTTTATAAGTAATGAGACAGCAACTGTAACTATTCAATCATAAAAATATTCAAAATTTTATGAAATAAAAATTATACTTCACAAGAAATGATACAACACGTTAGTGTATGCATTCCTAGTCTGATTATTACGGCAACTTAAACCCTTCTTCCAATATGAATTTCACACTCTAGGTTAGGTAGGTTAAGTCGAATTTCTATCTATTTTTTAGTTTTATCAAACTTAATACTAAGTGAATGACTATTAATGAGCTAAAATATTCCTTACTCTTCAACTTGTTGTTTGTAAGTTTTTTTTCTTTTCAAGAGCATCCATTTGCTACAATTCGCAAGACCTGAGACAGAAAACATAAAATCATTAAATAATAAAGCTGAATTTCAATTACAGTATTATGAGCTTTACAAATTACTTTTGTATGTACTATATAGTAGCATTATTTATACTATATAGTAGCAAAATAGTTTAAATTAAGTATTAATAAATAAAATATTAAGTATTTTACAAATAATTTATTTTTTTTAAAAGGCAATAGGCTCCTACCTAAATCTTAATTTAATATAATTAATCATGAATTCAAAATTGTATAAAATATAATTAATGTGTATTACAAAAAATTTATTTTATAAACGAGGTTTCACCTTTTCCCTCCAGAGGGCAATTCATGACACCATAACCTTGGTGCTATTCATCTTTTAGCACAGTGCTTTTAAACTGGCATTTAACATACATTTCTTTATTCGCAAGATTCGTCAATACAGCAAAACACCACGGATGACCCTGCTAGAAAACAGAACAAGTTTATGTTCCAAGCGTACATCGCCTGTATTACCTGTGTATACCTTCACAGTACTAAAAGGATAAAGTTTAAGATTATTTAAAGATTAACAGAGTAATGGAAATTTTATTTTTCTGCGCAATTGAAGATTTCTGATAATCTCTTTTTCCTGTAAACTCTGTAAATACTTACAAACTTATAGTCATTTTAATATCCCGTTTATTTAATTTCTTTCAAATCATTGCAAATTTCATGGCCAGGTAAAACAGCAAACTTTGGCATGTTATATGCAAATGCTTAATATTAAAGTGCTTTAAATTTTACTAATTCTATAATGATTAATGAAAACACACTATGATCCTTATTAAAAATATACTTGAAATTATAACAATGACATTTTTATTGTAATAGAAGAACTGTTTTCCACTGAAAGTTGAAAATATTTTCATAAATAAATGAACCCTACACTTATACAAAACAATAATAATTCTACTGGTATTTAAGTATATTTCTAAGGCTTTTCCAAAATTTTATGAATAAGCAAAATATTAATAAATTGTTATCAATAAAATATTATTTCTCAATAGTCACTCCCATTTACAATATCAACATAAAAACTATATTTAATATAATACCCTAAAGTATGTATTCCAAGTCATATGAATTTATTATTTATTTCTAAGATCTGGTTGTAAAACAAATATGATTAAAAAAGGAATTATTATAAATCATTTTACTTTTGTTTTAAATAAATTATTTTTGCTTAAATCTCTATTTATATGTATATGCCTCAAACCCTCCGGTGTTTTAAAAACAGAAATTACATTGCATAATATTAATAATATTAGCATTTTAATATTTTAATAATTCTCAATCTTTCCATAAAATTTTAATAATATTTGTTTTAATTTTTGTTTGACAAAAATTTAATATCAGCATTACTATCTTTTTAATCTACTTTAGAAATATTTGTAAATGAAAAGAATTAAACATAAAAGAACTAATGTTAGAAGATTAGGACATGCAGTAACATTAAATTTTATAATATTTCTAAATTAAAAGTTATATTATTCTTAATATATTATGCTTTAAAATGAAGCAATGCTTATCAGGGATATATTTTGTAATAATATCTTTCATCATGCTCGTAGTATAAATGATATGCAATGTCAATTTTGAAAATTTAAAAATAATACATGTAATATCTTGACATAAATTGACATGAGTTTTTCTTGTTTAAATAAGAAAAGTACTTATATTTCTTGAAATTATTTTAAGCATTATATTACTCATAACTAATGCTAAAATTTATGATAGAAAGTATATTTCCTTTCTACTATAATCAAAGCCAATTGTTGACAAATGCTACTTCTTTAACTTTCAAACACTAACAAAAGTGTACTTATAGTCTTATTTTTAAAAACATATTATAAGAAAGATTATGGAAACACAATTTAAAGGAAAACTAACACAATTTTTTATTTATTTTTTTATTCCGAAAGATATAGAATATCAAAAAAATAAAAATCTATACAAATTAACTTTTTTCCAATTTCCATTAATTTTTGAAACTGATAATTTTTTAGGATAATTTTGAATCATAAGAATGAAATGTTCAAGTAAAGATATTTTCTAAATATAATCAATCGATCCCGAAGATGTTATTATTAAATGTTTGAAAAATAATCGATATTTACTGTATTAGTTTCAATATTTCAAAAGACACATTGACTAGAAATGATTTCAATCAATTTTGAAAATAAAAGTATAAACCTGGAGTGTATGAATGATTGCAATATAAAGTCTGAGCATGAAATAAATTTTATAATTTTTAACTCAACATGTAAAATTTAAATCATTAGTAGTTATAATATTTACATATTCATGCAACTATAATGTTTAACTATAATATTGTTAAACAATTTTCTTCATATAACTGGTAAAGTTAAAATTCAAATATTTTTTCCAATAAAATATCATTTATTAAAATTAACCAAGCATTTTTTTATTTAAAAAATTGAGAATTATTTCCAAGTTATATTGTTAAGCATAATTATAAATTTTCTATAAATAATTGACTAAGTACTATGGTAAAGATCTGAAAGCTGTAAAGATCTGAAAGTACTAGTTAAAAATTGATAATGAGGAACGAGTTATAAGGAGCAGCTTGTCCTTTCTGGATCTTGCGCAACAAAATAAAACCGACCATCGACGAATTATAATTTTACTGTATACAAAATAGGTGTGTGTGCATACACACCTATCAAACATAGTGCAAAAGGTATTTCCATGTTTTCTTTCTTGCAACATTGGAATACCTTAAAGTACACACAATTCTTTATATAATATTTTGCAAATGCTTAGATTTCATACACAAATTTTAGATTCTAATTTATTTTCATTGTTGTGTCTAAAAATTGTTTCAGAGATTAAATCAAATCTTCTTCAATTCAAATTCAAAATAGTAATATTGTTTTGAGCAAAGAAAAATTTTAAATCTACATGAAAATAATGTTTGAAAAGATTTGTTCTGAAGTAGCCGAAAGATCCTTATAAAACAAATTTCAAAATGTTTGCTTTCCCTTGTGAAGTTTTAGTACATTTAATTTTATGGCATATTTAATGACTAAAAAGTTACCTGTAACAAAATTTGATCAATTTTTGATTGAGAAAAAGAAAGTTCTCAAAAGTAAGAAAAGTGTGATGAATTTTTTTGCAGAAATAAGTATTCTGTGTGATGTCCAAATTGGGAAGGCTTAAAACACAATACTTTTTTAAATCTATATTTTAGAAATTATTTGTTTAAGACAATATTTTAAAAATCTAATTAATTGTCAAGTAAAAATGTATCAATATTAGTACTTGCTTCAACATTTCAGCAGTTACAACAAAATTAGTATTTTATAACTTCATTTAAGCACCTATTTATATGAACTTATAAAGCAAAATCAAAGTATTTTAAAGAAATTACACTATTTCACTTCATTATTTCACAGTATATCACGAAATATTTTTATTATCTTCTTTTTTGATAATGATACGTTCTATGACAATTTCTCAAAAAGTACAAATTATATTTTACTAAAAAAGTAAAAACAATATATGATTGAAAAAATACTTAAGTTCATCCGAGTTATTTTTCTGCTAGCGAAGTAACTGATCTATTTTAATAACAGCTGTGATTGCTTAATATTATTTTCCCATTGTAATAAAATAAGTTGTTTTTTGTTCTGGACTTAGCAGAAAAACACTTCAACAGAGATTCTGCTGATTTATCAAATCACATCAAACGGGATACTGTTTTTCTGATAAACATATTGATTTTAAGTAGCGATGCCAATATTTCCTTAAGAAGATATTAATTATATACTTACTTTCAAATAAACTCACATCACATATATTACGCCTTTAAAATTACGAAATAAATGCACTATTTGTATATTTTTCCAAAATTTATAACTTAGTAAAATAAATGTCTTTCAATTATCTTGTTTTTCTTTAAGATGTTATTTATTATGATCTATTCTTTTCTCAATTTTCAATAATTATATATTGTTTTTGTGCCAATATATAGGAATTGTATTATTTGAATGAATATCCCTATTGAGAGAGGTGGATAATTTAATTGAAACATATAAATTCATTATTTAAATGAATAATTTCACTGATATGGGGATAATTTAAGCAGAACTTCATTCATACGGAATTTTAATGCTACGTCTAAATTCCTTCTATAGAAAATATGGAGGCGTTTTAAAATTTATTCTATTCAGAAGTAGTTTTCTTGTGTCTAATCGGAAAACGAATATATTTTTTTGTTTGATTTTTTTTTACTTTACTTATGAATATTTGCTTGAAACTTATTACAATTTTTTGATTAACAAAAAGAAAAGTATAGTTTTTTCGTAAATTATATATTATTCTTTCAAACTGCATGATAAAAATTATACAGAGAGAGAAAATATTTCTTTTTAGTTTGAGTTAGCCCATTAATAATTTAGTTCTTGTAGATGTTTTGTTTCAATTTTGACTCAGTTCTACTAGTTTCAGATTAAAGGATTGGTATTTTTATGATTTAGAAACGGAAAATGAATCTGTTAAGCCGATTATAATCGCTACGTTATTACTTTTTTGAAAAATTTGAAGTTATACAAATCATTTCGAGTTAACATTTTAAGAGTCTTATATGGATTACTTTATACATAATTTTAGTATTTCATTTCTATTTTATAATTTAAAAAGAAATATGCAAGGAAATATTATTTTCTAAGGTGTAAGAGACAGAATATATGGAATTATATTCTATTTCTATTCATTATCATGTTGATTATTACAATTCTATAAACTGATTCCTAACAGTTTTAAGTCAGAAAATAGAAAAAATTTAATTAATAAAATTGGTAAGAGTAATACATTTTTATGTATATTTGTGTACATTTTTATGTGTAAATGTAATACATTATTATGTGTATCTTCTTAGCATAACATATACTTGCTTAGCATACTTACTTGTTAGCATTACTAGTTAATAATTTATAAAACTGTATGTGGTGTAAATTTTGATTATATTATTTAGTTCCTCTTGAAACATTACCATGAAATATCGGTACCTTAAATTATTAAGGATTAATATACTATATTAACTATATTTAGATGCAAGTTAAGTACATTAATTTCATTTAAATATATAATAGATCATTATTTATAAAAAAATAAAATTTTACTAAGACAACTGTATTTATAAATAGAATTTATAACATTATAAAAATCCCAGTACTCAAATGTGCATTTAATTATAATGTATTAAAATAAATAATATATATCATTCAAATTTTGGATAAGAGGATTATTTGTTTTAGTATAGAAATCAGTTTAAATAAACTTAATAGAGTAAATATGAAATGCAGAAATTATATATTGAAGACATTTTTTAATACTTACTATGTAACATTATATAAGAAAATAGTATTAAATGGAAAAAAATCTTTTTTTTTTTATATATTAAATATTTTTTCAGATAATGAAACAAAATAACATCGATTATTCTGAAGGATAGGAATGTTAACATTTTCGATCTGAATCTTTTTGCTCGCTATGTTTAATTTTCAATACATCTTTTCAAAATTCAAGACTTGTCCGAGGAGTTCAAACTCTTCAATTATGATTTTCGAGATCAATTTTCCATTATAACACATTCAGATTTAAAAGAGTGCCAAATGCACTTATAATTTAAATAATAGAAATATTTAAAAATATTACGTAAAATAAAGAAATAAACTGTATTTCCGTGAATATAAATTTAATAATATGAAATAATTTGAATAAAACTTTTAAAACAAAAGGTCCAATAAAATTTTATTTAAAGAAATCTAGAAATTAAAATAAATTTAATTATTTTAGTAAATTTATATAATGTAGAAATATCAATTAATTTAATTAATTTCATCAAAAACAAAACAGTTTCTTTTCTTTTATTTTCCTCGGACATTCCATAAACAATTATAAAAGGGAAATATATATGCATAAATTTTTCCGTCACTGCATGCTGAGTCAGCAGCTATGCTGTTTTAAATGAAATTTATTGATATTTGAGCATAATTTTAACTTATTTATTATAAATTTTGTAATTTAGTAAAATTGAAACAGAATTACAAAATTCATAAAAATCACAGTTATTAATACAATTTCATATTAATACTTTTGTATAAGCGAAACTTAATTCAAAATTAAAATTTTATTCACATCTTTCTTTTGTTTTAAACTAAAATGCTCTGTCGCATATTTACTATATAGCAATCAATCCTATTTTAGCATAGCTGAAATAAATGAACCAAAGTATTCTTACATTATTATTTCTTCTTCAGGGAAAAAATAATTTTTGTTAACTTATAGTACATCATAATAACATTTTCTTATTCAGAAAAAAATTATTTTTATTTACAAAGTAAATTACTCTTCATTTTTATAAATATGTATAAAGTTCAAAATTTGCATACACACAAGGAAATTAATCAAAATAAAAACTCAGTTATTTGATTAAAATATCATTTTTGAAATTCCAACAAATATTTTTTTTCTATAAAGGAATTTATATTATTCCTATCACTTATTTAAACAGGCAAAAATATTTTACAAGAAATAATAAATTTATTTTAAAAGCATAATACGTGAGGAAAAATTATTATCTATAAACACAATGATTATTTATTTATGCTTTTATTTATTTAAAAATTCATTCCGAAATTAAGCACATTTTTCTGAGAAATGTACTACTTTGAAAACTTATTTTTTACTTATACCATGATTCCATTAAATTAAATTCATTAAGAATAATTTTATTAAGATAGTATATTTATAATAGTATATTAAGATAGTATATCACATGATTTATTTTATTAATTGTCAACATTTCGGATAGATACTTTTTGAAAATCTAATTTCTATTAGTATTTATTTTATTTGTTCTGTCACAAGAAAACACAAAAAGGGTGTTTTGTCACTGAAAATATGTCATATAGATTTTATAAACATCGCTCATTTTTATTTAGAAATGAACAGGTTGATCGAAAATGAAAATAATTTATTTTCATGTATCTCAAATAATAATACTTTTAATTTTTCTTAAAGGTATCAAAATGAAAAATAAAGTCATCAACATCTTAGTATATTAAGAAGTGCATTTTATTTTCCTAACTAAGCAAATTATTTAACATTATTGATAAAGAAAAATAGATAAAATTTCAGATAATTTCATATAAATATATATAATAAAAAAGGCTCAGAAAATTTCGATTGCGAAAACTTACTTGAAAAAAAAATGTGTGATAATTTAAAATTGTTTCAAATTTTTCGTTTGGTAGGAAATACTTATTAGGAATAAAATTAGAGCTGGTGCTCAAATGTTATGTGGTCAGCAATTCCACATATTTCATTTTTTCTAAGAAAAATTATGTTTTTATTCCTAAAATCATCAAATTATCTAATGACTTGTCTAATACAAATTTACTAAAATATAATCTTCAACAATCTTTGTTAGCTCTGTTTATTTGATTTCAATACATCTTTCCCTGATTACAATGGAAAAATCATTTCTCATTGTTGTTTTGATATTTATTATTCCAATATTAAATTTGATACAATGTCAAAATTTATCAATACAAAATTCTAAAAGCTAACTAAATTAATGTTAATGGAAATTTTGTACCTACAAATACTATAAAATATTTCTTCTTAAATAATAAATAATATCAAATATCTTAAGTCATTGTATGCTTTCTAACCGATTCCTTTAACTCTTTTAATATTTTCTAACCAATTTATTTCTATGGTGAAAAACAAACATTTAATTTAAATAATACTAACTACTTCAATGAGTCTTTTGTAATTGTATGCGCTTTGCTTGATTCATTATTCATCAATAACTCACTTGTGCGAAATTTGCTATTTATCTTTCTAGGTTAATAATGAAAATACAAATATCTACAATCCAAACTGATTCAATTGTTTTCCAAAATATTCTCACTGAAGATCAATAAAATTTTGTATCTGTTTGAAAAAATGTTTCTTTCCCTTTGATTGAGGTAGCTCACAAATATGCGTCTTGAATTCATAAACTGCTCCCTTGAGACTCAAAAATCGCTTACTACGTAATGTATTTTTGGGAAGTAAGACTAAAAAAAACCTTTCAGTGCCAAATCAGTACTCTGTGGTGGATAATGTATCAATTATATATTTTGGAAAGGCAAAACTCCCTTTGTTTGAGCCGATGTATGCGAGCTCTCATTTCCGTGATAAAAAATGATTCTCTTCTGCTTTTTTTCCGTAATTTCACCGATAATTTCTGGTGAAGAAATCGTAATATACCACTCAGAATTCACGATTTTATAACGTTCTAATGTCACAGTCACTAATTGATTAATAATGATGAATTAACAGGCAGACATTTGCTTCGAAGTGATTATTCATCAAACAATTTTTATTGAGTTTGTATCAGCTTAGAAGACCACCTTAATTTAGGCTTATATGCAAAGATTCATCAATTTTCACTTATTTAGAATATTCCTTAGCACCAATTGAAAAAACATTGTTTTAAGCGTTTGTCAGTCTTTGTGGACTCCAACGGGAATAGAACGTTTTCCAATCTCCTATTATTCTTGCCATATTATTGTTTAAAAATGCTTTCGCCTTACGGTATGTCACATCTCCACAGTAATTTTTTAATTCACTCATAAAATCGGTATTTTCTGCTTCAAGAGCTGATTTTAGACCATAAACGAGGAATTCATCCTGGAACGAATATAGACAATTATGGAATTTATTATACGAGTTTTTACAGTGTTGTAATTGATTTTACAGTGCTTTATCATTAAGTCTTCAAAAGAATCTTCTTTTGATAGTCTACGTTCAACGTTTTTAAAAATTATTACATGAAAATTCACAGGAATAGATTATATATTATATCTGAGATGAATTTCGTAATTCACTATAAGTAACACGAATTC
>JAPDSC010016545.1:8388-18648 GCA_026290005.1 Latrodectus geometricus | reverse complement strand
TATATATATATATATATATATATATATTGAATCACAAAAATTGTTTTCATAAGTTTAAAGTTTAATTTTGAAAAATGTAGAGATAAATTTATTTTAGTACAATAGTACGATAATGACTCAAAAATATTTTAAATGATTATGTGTGCGTAGACTGTTTCTATAATGGAGTAACTTATCACCTATTTTATAAGATTACCATTCATGTGTTTTCCTTAAATATTTCGTTTGAAACAAATTAGGAAATTGAGTTATTTGAGTAAGATTTCGTATCACATGTTTTTTTTTTTTTTTGGATAGTTTTTTTCAATTCATTTCTTCTATATAATAGAAAAATTAGAAAACATTTTTTTCTGAAAAGATGGAAACAAAAGCAACAAAAATAAAACTTAACAAAATAACTCATTTAGCTGTAAAATTCCCGACAAAATGTATATTTCTTTTGTAAACATTCGTAACATACTTTGAAAATTGTTCAAAACAATCTAAATTTATGCAAGTACATTGTTATAACTTGCAGAGCACTTTTAAGGGATGTGAAATTATTCATGCATAAAGCAATTTTATTATGCATTTCAAGTTTAAGGTTAGTTAGAAACTCATATTCATATGTTTTATTTCAATAATTCACATGTTGTAGTAAAAGACTGGCTCTAAACTAAGCAAGTTTATTTGGTTGTCAAGAAAATGTTTTTATCTTTTATTCAAAAGTCATTCAATAACTAAAAGTGTTAGTAAAAAACTATCAATATTATAAGTAAAATATATTCAAAATAAAAAGTTAAATCTACAGATACAAATTAGAAAATAATTTAAGAAAATTATTTAATTTGTAAATTATTGTTTTTGAATATAGTTGTATATAAATACTATTATTGTCAAAGAATTTGTATAATAATTGTATATATTATAATAAATTGTTTTCATATTAGTGTAAACTGAAGAGAAAACTTATTTTTGCTTTTAATGTAATAAAAAGAAACGTAGGCCTTTTATTTTAGCAATGTGCGATGACAAATCAGTATTTCATTTTTCCTTTCAATATTTCTTTAATAAATTCAATAGCTTATTAAATATTATGTGTTATAATTCATTTTTTAAAAAATTAAAAAGTATTTCTTTTAAGAGTGATAAGATTTTTCATATCAAAATATAAAATAATTTTCCTACAAGAACTGCCTCCTTATATTGAAAAGTTTTATACTCTATTCCAAAATTAACAAATAAAAGTTGCAGTTTCAAATATTCCGCTATTGTATGGTTTGCTACATCAAATCAAAAGTTATTCCCGTTTTAAATAATAAAAAAATGGATTATATTTCATTCATTCGAGATAGCAGTTGAAATAAGCGTATTTAATCAAATATAAAAATGCAGTTATATTTTTCATCATAAATTAATTATTGTTGTGAAAGTTTAAAATGTCATCGGAACTTTTTTAATTTTTTGACTAATTTAAAGAAATATTTAACTATTTTAAATATAAAAATTTCAATTGGATATTTAAAATATCAAATACAAGGAAATACAAATATCAGACGCTTTCATAATTTTGTAGAAATATAAAAATATGTAAGACATTGTAAACAAAAATATTTTTTATAAATAACTATCATTTCGTAATCATTTCCATCTTCTATCTCTAAATTGGAAATCAAACATTAACGATATTAATGTTACGAAATAAATGTGTTAGTGTTAAAATATGTTTGAATTGAATAACTTTTATTCTATGCATTCTTTTTAAAACAAAATAGAACTTTTAGCCATTACCGAGTTTAAAAATAATATTGGTATTTATTTATCATGAATTTCTAACAGTATTAAATTTTTTATTTTAGCTATTACTTAAAAATTGTAGGTTTTGGAAGAAACTTTTCGAAAACTTACTGCTGAGAAAATTAATATTATAAAAATGCAAATTTTAATAAGTATTAAAACTTGTATTCATATATTTTTTGTAACATTTAATGTTTTAATTTAATTTAATATTAATTATCTTAATTATCTAACGTCCATAAACTTTTATCACTATTTTATATTATCTCTAAAATGCTCTGTAATTAAATACTATATATTAAATATGGCTCCCATACTAAGAATTTTTCAAATATTATGTGCAAGTATAAACTTAAATCAACAATTTTTAAAATTTAATATATTATTTTTAAAAATTAAATCAAGATATATTAGGATTAATTGATTGACATACTTTTTGCTCTGTGCATGTATCCAAACTATTGTTACATGATCATGATTTCAGTTATATAAATTTTATTATTATTTTCTTTGTCCCATGTATTCATAATTATTAAAACAATTTACAATAATAAACACTTTATACAATGTATTAAAAAATTTTGGATAAAAAAATTTACAATTTGTTATAAATATAAATTATTGTATTTTAAATAAAAAGAAATGTCCTTTTTTAGAATATTTTAAAAGGAGCAACATCATATTACATTGCATTATTCTGCGTTATTTTAATGGTTTTCTTTTTAAAAAAATTTTTTCTGGAAAAGAAACATATTTTGAAGTAAGGCAAATATTTCTGTTAAGAATAATTTAAATATTCAAAAGCCACAAATTAGACTTTTCTTTAATGAATGTATCATTATTGTTAACTTTGTTACATAAATGCTTACTTTAAGTAAATCTCCACATTACGAAAATGGGTATTTTGAAAAATTAAGTGTTGAATCTAAATCCCTCGTAAACACAAACCATGAAAATTGTTTAATAGTGTATATAATGCTTGAGATAGATGAATTACTTAAGATTTTGTTCATCAATTAATTTTGCAAGTTGGAGTATTCGATTACTGCAGCTAACATTTTTACTGTTAAAGTCTATCGTTACTTAAATATTGCGAAACAATTCTTAAGAACACGTAAATTTAATTTGTGGAATGGTACGCAATTTTTAACTATTCATCTAATTAAGACAAATTATCTTTTAAAACTTATTTGAAGCTAATTAATGCATAAAGTCTATACTGTCTGTAAAAATAGCTAAAAAAATAGCTAATTTATGCAAGTAAGAATCACCTTATATAATCTAGTTTTTAAATAATTCGTATGTAAAAAAATTGGTTTATTGACTCTCGGTAATTGATGCACGAAAATTGCGTGAGATATCGATTAAAATTTTTTATTTAAAATCATTCAAACAAAAATAGTTGAAACGCATAATTTTTTTATTAAAAATCAAATTAGTCAATAAAAAATGCAAAACTTTATTTTAAACAAGAATCTTTATTAAAATACTTACTAAAATTCAAAAACAAAGTATTTAAAATAATTGACTTGATGTCATTATGTATTTTATATGTTAAATTTATCAATGATACTTTAAATTTTGAATAATATTAAAATAGAATAATCTGAATTATTTATAGTCTTCATTTTCTACTGAAAAGTTTTTTAGAATTAAAAAATATACTTCACAAAATAGTACTAAAATTTTAAAATATTTCTATTATTTTACAGTAAAATTAATTTTTAAACTCACTTTAATGGAGCATAAACAAGGGATTCTTATAAATGCTCATCGACAATAAAATATTAATAAATTTTAAAATAGAAATATTGAATGTTTTAAAAAGATGGTCAGAAAGTAATAAAATGACTAATATGCACCAGAAGTATTTTGCTCTTGACATAGATTCGGTAAGTAGTTTCAATATTTAAGAAAAGAAAATATTTCGATAAAAACTATTCAAACATATAGCCTTTTTACAACATAGGCAACATGACATGTTTTGTTTATATAAATAAGTTTTAGCAAAGAAATAGTGTTGAATTATATTATCTTTAATTTATGTTCAGAAATTATTAAACTACACGACTAACCTTAGTACTTATTTCTAATAAAATCAAACAACTGTACAGTTCATGAGGTGAAGGTAAGTTTATATTTCTATATATATTTTTTCAAATTATTTTGTTTCTATATTAAGGATGTTAAGAATGAAACAGCATGGATGCGTCATTAAAAGGTCTTATAATTATGTTATGTAAGATATATAACTTATTTAATATTTTAAGACAGATTGATAATTTATCACGCACACAAAGATTTATATTAATAATACAAGAAACTTTTGATAATGTCGTATATTTTACAGATATATTAAATTAATAATTATAAGCAATATTCTTTTTAACTGTTAATGTTCTAGGAACTTTTGAAGCATATTAAAATTCCTCATCAACAGTTTAATATTCAATAATATGATTTTTAATTAGCAGAATATTTCCGTTGCTAGTAAAGCTTTATGAATATAAATCAAATACTAGTTTAAGCAAAATATCTCAGTGGAATAACAATACATTATACTAAGCTGTTCTGACAATATAATTCTATTCAAAATATAAAATCAAAAACTTCAAATCATGCAAGATTATGAAATGGACCTTCAAACATAAAGTTTCTTTTCGAGTGAAATCTCATGAGTTTCACATTTTTCTTAAATTATTTTAGATAATGATTATGCTTATTATAAAATATGCTTTATGACTATATGATAAAATAAACTATTTTAAATTTTTGAATAATTTGGAATTGTGTAAGAAATAAATGTAAAAAATTAGTTAAACATGATTATATTGACCGATAGTTATATTGTTTCTACAACCTCATGAATATATTGTACAAGCAACTTATCAAAACGCTCATGTAATTCAAAATATGTATATTAAAATAAAATAAGCAAATAATTTTGGAAGCAGAACTTTCGTAATTGTATGTTATTTTAACTAATTCCACATTTAATAATTTCTTAAGACTAAATTTTAATTAAACTTTTTGAAAAAAATATTTTTTAACCCACCATTTCTAAATTTGAAAACATTTGAAGTATTGAGCATTTTTTAAATTTCTTTTATTCATTAACTTTCTTAAATAAAAAACTAATGTCAAATAATTACAAAACATATTTACATTTTTTTAAAAGAAAGAAGAGTTTCTGTTTTTAAAAGTGCACACTTAATTGTATTACATTACTTGTAGATAAGTTAAAGGAATGAAAACTTTTTTTACAAATATTTTTTCATATCAGACAGTTTTGAGTAAACTGAATATAAAATACATGCAATATTTAAAAAAATTGAATTATTTTCTTTTAAAGAGTAACTATAAATACATCTCTAAATATTTGAACAATAACTCCTTACTATTTTTAAATAATATTTGTATCAAATTTTACTTTCAAATAATCTTTCCTGTAATTAATATTACAATAGTATTGAGACTTTGCTCTGTGTTTTGGAGAAGTTAAGCCGATTATACGATTGCGTATTCTAAAGAACTTTTGTAATTATAAATTACTTTTTAAAAATGCAAAATTAGAGCCGAGATATACAGATTGGAGTTTAGTTGGATATTCTAAGAAACGGATTATGGACTTCTTTCCTTTCATCATAATCTTTAAAAATAAAAAAAAACATTTTCTCATAATTACAGAATAATTTATAGAAATCTCTAAGTAAAGACAACTTAAAAAATCTGATTTATTCTCCATTGCTTATATTTAAAAAAATGATGCTTCTTTTTAGGAAAAATTTATATTAATATAAAAAGATTTATATTATATTTTCCTTAAAATAGAAAATTTTATTCTCTTTAATATAGAAACAAATTTAAGCGTTGTATTCACCCTGGCTGAAAGATACTGAATAGAACATGATGTTTTCTACATTAGAGATATGCGTATATATTGAAGTATATGATTTAAAATAAATACACACATGTTTATAGATGCACTTTTTAACCATAAATAAAATATTATATTTTGGTTTTTCAAAAAATAGTGTATTAATATTTTCCTGAATAAATGATTTTAAAACATAATAATTGGATAATAAATTTTGATTTACCCTATTATCAAGGCTAAATATTTTAGTTCTCTCTTGACGTTAAAAGCGTAAATTAAGACATTTTAAAATTTTGCTGAAATAACAAATAACTTACTGCGACAAAGTGATAATTTGAAAACATTATTTCTTCTATAATGTAATGTCTTTCCAAAATTCGTTAACTTTTATATTAAAAATATTTTCTTGCGAAAGGAAAGTTTTTAGATAAATATCTATTTTTATCAGTGGATTTTCAAATATTGATATTTTTGTTTAAAACAAAATCATCTCAAAATGTTTTAATAGTAGTAAACATTTGTAAATTTTACTTCATCAAATATAAAATTTCCAAATAATAAAATATAACATTTATAATAATAAATATTTCATAAAATTATCTTATAATAACATAAAATATAACAATAAGTAAACAATTTTGATTTACTTTCATTGAAACGATTAAAAATATTTTCATGAAATCAAAAGAAGATATGTTTATGTTGACCATATTTTTACATGGTACATTTAATAATTGAATAAGTACAAACTGAACAATGTGAAATGTAAAATATTTTGAAAGAACATCATCTATTACTATATATTTATATATACGTTTGTTTATAAGAAAAAGTTGAATCGCATTAAAAAATAAATATTTTCGTCAGGAAACAATAAAATTCATTCTTAAAACAAATCTGTTAAAAATTTTTAGACTTGATATTGAAACAAAATTTCAATGAAAAAATATATCATATTTAAGTAAATGTAATAAATTTCAAAATAAAAAACTCCAAAATTTACAACATAATTTTACAATTTCTGAGCACTAATCTTAATCCCGTTTCAACTTAGAAAACGAAAAATAACCATGAAAGTAATTTTATAATGGATATAATTAAAAAATTCGCTAGAAAAATTGTATGTTTATTCTTCTTGGAGTAAAAAAAGGATTTTTAGAAAACATGAAACATATAAGAAATTTTTGTGGAAGAAAGTTAATCCTGATGTGTTGTAATCTAAAAAAAATTTATATTCAATAGCTTTTAAAGTTGTGATCTATTAGTATTTGAACTGTTGCGTTGTTAAAATACAGGTTGTTTCTAAATGAATATTGGGATTTTAACACTTTCTAATAATTATTTTGCAAAAATTAAAATCCTAATACATTACATGAAAGCATAACTCAAACGATTCTTTTTGTTGGTATTCGAATTCCCAAATTTAAAAGAATAACAATAAACAGCAGTACTATACTAGTACACATAAATATAAGTATTTCATTAAGATCAATTTAAATGTAAAAACAAATAAATATACAATAAAAATTTGAAAACATTAATTAAAAGATTAAGATAAATGATGTAAGAAAGGATACCTTAGTTCATTTATATCAGCATTTTAAAATAAATACATAAAAATATACCATTTAATTGTATGTTTATATTTTAAATTAATTGAATCTAAATATTATGAATTTTATAACTCATATGTATTTAGTCTTGAAATAGATCTGAGGATTTTAAAGCAACATCATTTTAAGAATTATATGTAATTCTTCTATACTATTCAATCGTCTAATAGTTTTTATAGAAATATTTTAAGTCCTTTACATACATTTTAAATAAAAATTATGAAGTTTTTTCGAAGTAATAAAGATTTATTATTTTCAAGCACATGCTGGTTATATAAAAATAATTTAATTAGTAATCCCAAAATGAAGTATTTAATATGTGGCTACTATTTCTGGTTCTTTTGACATTTCCGGTGTGCCTAAATAATATGTATTTACTATTGAAGACTAGTTTTAAGAATTAAAATCCAAAAGAAGAAAATATTTCAATGATAGTTAATGTATGAAAGACTGATTTACTAATAAAATATAAAAAAATCCTATTAGTAAGGAAGCTTATTTATATACATTATTTTTATTTATATATAAATAATGTTTAATTTATAACCCTTCCCCTAAACCGAAAGTCTTTTTTGGTGCACAGAAATGGAATTTATAAATAAACTAAGTAATTTTAATAGCTATTGAAACATATTTCATTTATATTTCAATTTAAATCTAACACAAAAATTTATTTTTACGTTATATGGAGCTATTATTTTAAGTAATGGATATACAGTGCTTTGTTAATCTATATTTGATTGCCATCACATATATGAGCACTTTATGTGGTATTATTGTTTCTATGAAAAATATTACAAATAGAAACTCTTCATTGTCACCTTTTTAAAAGCAGCTTGGTTCCATATTTAAATTATCATTGTAAATTCAACCATTATTCGAAATTTTAGTTTCAGCATTAAAACATTCGAATTAAATTTGCTGATATAGATTTCAGAATAATGTGATCAAAATCACTCATTTTAGACCAAAACAAAATTAATTGACAGTTAAAAATTGTAAACCTTTTATAGAAATTAAATTTATAAAACTATTATTTTAGCTTTAAAACAATAAGACTTTAATTTAATTCCACGTTTTATACGTGCCTTGGAAGTCTATTTAATGATTACTCTAGAGAAAAAGTTCTTTTAGAAAAATGTTAAAGAAAAATCTATTTCAAACTCAATAGTATTTAGGTCTTGTTAAACTCAGTAAAAATGATTTAAAGATATTAGTCACTTTAAAATTGAATTACATGAAATTATTTTGATTCTTAAGAAATGTTTAAAATTTTTAAATGTGATAAAATTATTTGTTAGAATAATTCTTATATTTTTTGTCATAATTAGCATGAAAATACACTTCATTCAAAAAATATCTGATATATTAGAAAATGTACTTATTTCAAATTATATTATTTTAATATAACTTTATTTTAGTAAAATTTGATAAAGTATTTGAAGTAATAAATATATTTAAATGTGTAACTGTATGAAAGTATAAGATGTTTTTACCTGTGAGTTAGAAAAGAAACTCACATACAATAATTATGATTTGAATGAATACTAACTGCAACGCATAATTTGTTTTTTTATTAGATAATCATTATTAAGGAAACAACATTCTGGTACTTTCCTGTATTCCCGCAATATTAATGAATGTATCATGCTTGAAAAAAGATAAATATATTTTTATTCTGATTGATAGTTATTTTGATAAAATATTTCATTTTTTTAACATTAGTATTGTAAATACTTCAAATAAGAGTCTACCTGGTTATAAACACCATTAGAGTTTTACTGGATAAATTTTAATTGTTTACTTTTTTTAAAATATGAAAATATAAATGGTAGAGAATAATAAAATTTCTATAATTATATTTTAAATATAATTTTAATATAATTATATTTATGCAATGACCAAAACTCCCATAATCAGTCAGTAATCAACAGTTAAATATTTACATACATATTTAGTAATGCAATAAAATAAAAATTCTATTCAAAAACGTTATACAAATATAATTTAATTCTTCTTTTATTTTAATTTAATTTAAAAGAAAAACTATCGAAATGCTTAAATTTCATTTTTAAATATCTATCACACTGATGTATAATATTTAATTAGCATAAATAAATAAATAAATATTATATTATTCTCTGTGAGAACATACATACATCAAATTGAAGAATATGCGACTAATTTCATTTTAAGAAAATTAATTAGCAAACATTTTTTCTGGGTATTTCCTTAAGCAAATTAATTAGTATAATACATTGTTTTAGCTACTTAATTACAGTATATTATTTATAAATGGATAATGTGATTTCTTTTAAAATTTAACAAAAAAATGATGGAATTTTTAAATACTCAAGAACTATTTTTTTAATCAGAAAATATATAGTCCAATAATATGTTTAATATGTTTATATTAATCAGTTTCAAAATGTTTTAAGATAATAAGATAATTTTAATGAATATTGAATTAAAAGTACATGATATTTATAACATGAATAAATATTAATTAAGCATAGGAATGGGAAGAACATTTGAATTATAACTGCATTTAACTCAACTCTATTTCTTTAAAAGAACTCAGACTGCATGAATTTCAATAAGAATTGTAAAATGATTCATTTTGAACAAGACACTAAAAGGCATTCTAGATTAAGATTGTTTGTTGAAACAGATCGGATATATTATTATGATGATATATAAAACACAAAGACAATTTGCTAAACTATTACTTCTGGGGAATTTAAGAAATATTCGTGATTCATTTAAAAAATTTTAAAAGATTTCGTAAAACAGAAAAGAGTTTAATAAACTCTTGTTCCAATTATTATTTCCAATATAATATATTTCTGAAAAGTTTATACATTCACAATTTATTAGGAATTATCAATAAATTTGAATTTGAAACTGTATTCTGATAATTAAATATAATTTCAATTGATTCTTGTTAATGCAATGTACTCATTATGATCAGGCTCATATATATTTGTATGTTTG
>JAPDSC010016541.1:0-12949 GCA_026290005.1 Latrodectus geometricus | reverse complement strand
ATCCTTGCAATAATGAAATTCCTTTTTTTATTTTTTACAACTGAAGTGAGAGTATGTTGAATTTTATTATTTTATTTGAAATATATATATATATATATATATATATATATATATATATATATATATATCGTTTAACTAAACCATTGTAAAAAAATTGTTTTTATTTTGTACGTAAATAATTTATTACATAAGATCATCTTTCCCAATTAGATTCCAGAGTTTCCAAAATGAATAAATTGTGTGTATATTTTAGCATTCTTGTATATTTACAATATTTTTAGAAATGCCTCAGTGATTGGAGCTAGATGAAAACAATTGTAAAATGATCATACGGACATTTTGAAAGGGGTAACACGTCACTATTATTTTGAAATTTGCTCAAAATATCTCGATCAAGTTTCTGTTTCCGAATGAATGAATATAAAAATAGACTATAAATAAAGAAAATCTAGATATAAATGAACACAACGAAAGAAATTACCTTTTTTTAAATAATTATATAAGAAAGCAAACATATAAAAATATTACAATATCTGCGGTAAACAAGAAACTTCTTGTCGCTTTCGCGTTGCCATTGACTAAAGTGAGACTAAGTAGGCAAATTAGTGTATGATCTGGATGAGACAATGGTAGTAGGAATATCGGTTGTTATGAAAGCATTGCACCACGCATATTCTGCAACCATAATTCGTACAGTAGCGAAGAGCAATGGATTTTGTCAAAAGAATTCATTAGATGTTGTTTGTTTTACGACTTCAAATTTAGCTGATCAGCTGATGCATCAATTCACCAAATATGTCCAGTGTTTGGGGATAATCCTTGTAATAATACCACAACACTATCCTCCAAGATATAGTCTCTAACATCGTAAGACCACCTACGGATCTACACAAGATTATGCTTTGTGTCAAGTGGACTAATCTTCAAGTTCTTCACTATAAAATTGCTACCAACAAATCAAACTGCTACTGAGGAATCATAAGCGCAGCAATTGGAATATTTGCAAATGACATTGCAATAGAAAGAGGCAGCACTGTCTATTCGCAAGAGTGTACTGTTCTTGACCGATAACGTGAGGCCGCATGTCACGCAGGTGACCAGGAATGCCAAACAATGACTTGGTTGAAATCCTCCATACTCACCTGACCTTGCAAAATCATACCGCAAAAGGATTGATGTTGACGGAGACATGTTAATTGAAGGTGCTCGTTGCTTATGCTGATTAATTCGAGGACTAACAATAGGCTACTCTATTTTCTGTATTTTTTTGGATCATTAAAAATGGCTTTTTCTTGGAAACATTTTTTCTTCAATTCCAGTAAGCCTGGGTAAATCAATAATTTAAGAAATTCATAATTATTATCTAACATTATTTAACTAAAAGATCTATAATTTAAAATCATTAACGTTTCAAATGAACGAGTATAAGAAGAAATAACATATATTTTAATACTTCCATGAGTTCTAAAATTCACACCAGTTTGGTTAAAATACAAAATATGAGTATGAGAGAGTTGCAATTTAAAATATCACATGAAATATTTTAGGGCTTGAAATCTGAACAATTCAGATTGAAAGGAATCAGACTCAGCTTGAAAATCGGAGCATTTTATTACTAAAATTCCTTTTGGGAAAGCAACGGAAGTGAAGAAATCTCTCTTTGAAGAAGAGGATTCACGAGTCTGAAGAGGATTTCTTTAAATTTGCATTTTCTGAAACATTTTCCCGATTTTTTGTGAATTCATTTAGTGAAGAGTTTTAGGTGTTTTATGTGTTATTAAATCATTTTTATTTGTTCTGGAAATAACGTAGTATATTTTTAAAGAATACTATTGGAATTTCTAAAATGCTTTGAATATATTCAGAGAAATCTTTAAATGAAACATTTTAGTAAATTCATTAAATGTCTAATTTTTTTAAAATAAAATTACACAACAAATTACAGAATAATAAAAATATATTTAAAAATTAAAAACAATATGTAGTTCTTTAGATTAAAAAAATGTCACAAAGAATGCAAAGAAACTGTTTACAATATTGTATAAGTACTTTAAAGATTTTTATTTAATTTTACAAACAGTAAATAATTACATCTGTAAATAATAGTTGCAGTAAATAATTACAAACAGTAAGAATTACATCTTTGGTTTTGCCGCTCTAGCTGTCTAGTGGTCAGCGTAAGTGACTACAAATGGAATGGAATTAGGTTCGAATCCCGGCTCGGGCATAGTTGTACTTTCTCTCTCTCTGTGTTTCTTGTCCTTAACTCAGGTAATGGATGAATGTGACCCGCCCTATAAACGGGTTTGTGGTTGTGTGGCTTGGGCGATGCTACTCGTACCTCCGTGACTTGGTTCACAGGTGCCCACCGGTTAATGATAAAATGAGTAGCAGTTTCCTGCCTTGTTGTGGCAAATGGGCTAATGTACTTACTTGCTCAATGGTGCCGGCCATTAGAAATAAAAAAAAAACATCTTTGCTTTGTTTAAAAGCAAGTAGCAAAATTATTCTTCCTAAAATTATAACATTTTTAATATGATCATTTTCTAAATATACTATATTTTAGATTCGCATATTTTAGATGATTTTTTTAATTCGTCATAATTAAATCTATAACATAGCATTTCATAGATAAGAACAATAACATTGCTAAATAAATAATTTCAAAATGGAAAATATTCTATATTAAACTTCAATTTTCACTGGTTGTCATAAATAAAGGAAAAATATCAATAACCGTTTGCCTGATTATCCCGAGTTATCTCGGGTTCGTATATATTGCAGTTAATTATTACCCCGAGAAAACTCGGGTGAAGCAGAATTTGTCAGTACGATTTGTTTTATCACGTTTTTACTCGGCCAGGAGGAAATGAAAGAAAATATTCAGCATTAACTGGCAGTTTGCCGTTTCATTGATTTCGCGTCTTTTTCTTTTTTTTTTTTTTTGGCGGGATTGGTCACGTGTTTCCCTATGGTATAGTATACGACGGCTTGTGGATTAGTAATGTACAAAGGAGGACAATTGCGTTGAAAAAAAGTAAACTAATGGCGATGATGCCGTAAGAAAAGAGACCAGATTCCAGAGTACGGAAAGTCAAGTATCACTTTGTGTTGTCCCTTGTTAGAAAAACTATCATACAAAGACCAATATTTAACTTTTTTCCGCATTTGCCCGAGAAAACTCGGGATAGTAAACTATTAATAAACTACATGCTTTTACACCTGTAAAAAAATAAAAATTCAACTTTAAACCTACATATTTTGTTTTGTTTCGTTTCCTTGTATTTAATAATAAAATAAAAAAATGTGGTGATTTTTTGCAATTTTTTTCAAAAAAAATTTGTAAGGGAAGCGGATAACTCAAAAAAATATGCGCAAACTTTAATGAAACTTTAAAGTATTGTACAACACAATACAGCACATGCAGTGACATGTAATGCTCTATACTGTGTGATCTATCAATTGTAAGAAGTTCGAGCCGTTGCTTTTCAAAGGAAGTTAAATTCTTGGTTGAGATACTAGAAATGGTCTGAGAGCAGTTACACGTCGTCCTACAACGTCCCAAATCTGCTCCATTGGATTAAGTTCAGCTACTTTTAATAATATAGGTACTTTACTTTGTCAAAAAGCACTACAATTACAAAAGCAAATTCATTCTTAAAGTCTTTATAATTTTGGATATTTAACTGTCAAAATTTATCCAAATAATGTTTACGCAGTACACCTTTTTATTCTTTTATAAAATGTCTTCACATTATTTTTAAACTGATAATAAAAACAATACAGCAAAAAACTTGTTTCTTTAATTCTAAAGTTGTTTAATCTATTTTAAGAAAATAATGCAAATTTTCATATTCCTCTATAATTTTTTCATTTAATATGTAACATTTGCTGATTATTTCTTTAAATTTAAATAATAAGGAAACATGTAAAAATTACTATTTACTTAAAATTTATTATAATTTTGCATTCAATCAGTATTTTATACTTCTTAATAAACTTTTAATTAAATAAGTCTTAATAACATTGGAATGCCTTTAAAACAATTCCTCTTAATAAAAAGATTTTCTATAAGTTCTTAAAAGTATAATAATATTAAATGGAAGAAGGAAATGTATATTTAAAAGTATAAATAAAAAAATCGCTTACTTTAGTGTATGTGGATGAAGGAAGCAGTATGAAAATGATTAATTTATCAGCATTCTTATTATATGTTTATATATTCTTGTTATTACATATTTTTTCGTACATAATACTTTTATCTGGAATTCATAAACTAAATACTAAATAATTATTATGGAATGTAAATTACGAACAACAAAAATGAATTAATTCATTTTAAGTTTGCAAAGTATGCACATATGGTCATTAATAAAGAATCTAGCTCTAGGAATTCATTTAAATTACACGTTTTCCTTAATTAATTAATAGATAAAAAATGAACTGTCTTCCTAAGAAATTTATCATGAAAAATAAACAAATACTATAGGCAAGATTAAATAAATTATTATTTCCTTAATGTAAATTTAATTGCTATTTTGAACAGAAGTATTTCATAAGTTCTGATTATTTTTAATCTTAATATGTCTGTATCTCATCATTCATAAGAAATAAAAAAAATTGAGAAATGTTTTTACTAAACTGATTAAATAAATGAAATAATCTTTCATTTAAATATGATTGCACATCAAGTACTTTTTTTTCTAAAATCCAACTAAAATCATTATTTAAAGTTAGGAAAATGAAAGATATTTTATGCTTTGATGAAATTCTGTTATAATTTTTATTTATAAATTTTAAATAATATAGTTTATATTAAAATATTTTATTCAAATGAATTTTCATTTATTAATCGCTGTAATATAAATGATTGAACAAGAACCAATTGCTAAAATATTTAAATTTTGGTAGTAAATCTAAAGAATAAAATTTTACTGTTGAACAAACAACTTTTTAATATAATGCTAAAAATTTTGAATAACATTTGGTGCACAAGAATTTTAAAATAAAATTTAAAATTATAGAATTGATAATATCTTTTTACTCTACATTTGAAATCAAATGTAGACTTATTTAAAATAAAATTAATAATTATTTTTTGTATTAAATGCACTTCCAATTATTAGTAAATAAATTATAAAACTATAATTGTATGGTTGCTCGATCATATAATGTCTCTATAATTATTTAAAATAAATATAACTATCAATAACATTTAAATTAATATAACGTAAATTGCTTAAAACATCGAACATTTTGTATGAAATTAACTGTGATCCAATCAATAATAAAAACTTACAAAGTACAGAATATATGGAAATTTTTATAGCAATGTTAAACATGGAAAAATAAGCAGTTAAGTTAAACAATCTTTTGTTTCAATATAGAAAAACAATATCTACTTTCCCTGTTGTACACAGGGAAAGTAGACACTGTTCTGTGCAAATTAATTCTAAATTCATTTTATAATGAAGTAAATACTATAAAAAAACAGAGCTGATAAATGCGTACCACATTTTTATTAAAAAAATTAAAGCTAATTAAGATATAGATTATGGCTGAAACACCAATATAAATAATAAAAAAATTGACCTTTTATTAATTAAAATGTCATATCTTTCATTAAAATTTTCATAAGTTATCAACTGTGTCAAGAAAAGCTTAGTTTGTGTGTCCTCATAAAAAATTCGAATAATATTAATTTTAATAGGTATTAAAATATAGAAAGTTAAAATTCTGTAACTTTTCTTGCAGATAATATTTAAATTAATTTTAAAAACTATTATTGGAAAGTTATAAATAGAATAAATTTTGGAAATCAATTAATAAAGGCAATCACAATTAGAAATTTTATTTAAATGTTTATAAATAAATACAAAGAAAGTTTACTACGAAAGCAACTCTTTTGTGTTTACTTAAGTGTAATTTATTTAAATAAAAATTATTCAAAATAATAAATTCCAGGAAAATCAGTGTCCATGTAATTCTACTTACACACACAATAGCTTCCTTTATTAATTAAAACTCATATTATAATTTCACAATAAGTAATTATTGCAAAATTATGAATGTTTAATATATTTATGAAGCAATAAAGAACATGGAATGCAAACGAAACTAAAAATTAAAAATTTGCCATCGTTGGAAAAAATTAAAATTCCTATTTTTTACAAATATTTGCAATAAAAAAAATAAAGTTAAAAATATTTTGCTGAATAATTCTAAAATAATTGTGAATACTTAAATTTGGAGTATTAAGTTTTTATTACAAGCCGCCCAACCTGTCTAATGGTCAGCGTATCTGACTAAGGATGGGGAGGACCTTGGTTCGAATCATGGCTCGGGCATGGATGTACTTTCTCTTTCTCTCACTCTGTGTTTCTTGTCCTTTCCTCAGATGATGGATGAATGTGGCCCGCCTTATAAACGGGTTTGTGGTGGTTTGGCGTGGGCGATTCTACTCGTACCACCGTGACTTGGTTCTCAGGTGCCCACCGGGTAACGATAAAATGAGTAGCAGGTTCCGGCCTTGTTGCGGCTAATGCACTTACTTGCTCAAGGGTTCCCGCCATTAGAGATAAATAAAAATGTTTTTATTACAATTTTTTTTTTATATTGAAGTGCACTTGATAGTACTGTAAAAACAGTTTATATAAATATATATTGGTAAATAAGTGATATACACACAAATAAGTGTGCAAATTCTGCTTTTTAATACAAAATTTCAGTTACATACAATTGTTGGAAATATAATACGCTCAAAATAATAATAAAAAAAAAATAGGTGAAAGTGTAACCAAGCATGTTATTTGCATAAGAAAGCATATAAAAATTTTTTTAATTTCATAAAAACAACTATAAAAATTAATTTACCTAATGGAATGTATTGAATAATCTATTCAATTGATTTTATTATAAAATTTAGAAATGCTTTGCATAGGAGGGAGAAAATTATAATACAAATGCTTGGAGAGAAGTTGTAAGGGTATGTGTGGTTTTTTATTTAAAGGTGAATGAAATATATCGAGTTAAGAATTTTCTTGACTTATCAATTGGAAGAATCAATCTTTGTTAGACTCAAGAACTCGTCTGTTTAGATAGATTCTGAAATTGAAAAAGAATGATGGATTGGAATTTTCACTTGCGGTCTCATAAAATATTCTAAGTTACATGAAGTGTTCAAATAAATTTAAATCCTTTAAACTTAGGAGACATCGGGGATTTTATTTTTTCATTCTTTTCAACTGCTGGATCATATTATTTTTCATACTTTTAACAATTCTGTGTTTTATACTTGTATACTACTGCTCAAATATTTCGTAAATCACGCTGTATTTATATAAATTATATTAAACAAACACACAACATTATAAAATACACATGTCCAAGTACTTTTTGTTAAACAAGTTTTACGTTTTCTTGAGCCTGCATTATTTATGATTTTTCCCCATTTTTCACTTAAAATGTGAATTAAAAAATACACCTAAATATGTTATCTATAAATATAAAACAATCAAAGTATTTTACTGAGTTTTCAAGTTTCTTTAGCAGAAAATGGTAATTATTTATAATTTAAAGTTAAAAATATTTGCTTACTTAATCAAATAATTAAATAATCAATTTAATTATTTGACAGTAAGTCAGATATTCTCAAAAGGAATAAACGTACTAAATATGCATGTCCCTATTTTCATAAAATAATAAAATGAGTTATTTTAATGAGAATACATTTCTATGAATAAATAGAGATAAAAGAATCTACTAATTGATTTAGTTTTATTATCAAAGTAATGATCTGATGAGAGATATTAAAAAATCATAGCAAGCAATTACTGGTAATACAGTTTGTTTTATTTTAAATTGTAAGAAAAAAAATTTTTTTTGCATTGTTTAAAATCTTATCATTGTAGTAAATAATTATCCTAATATCCTAATAATGTGTTTAAAGAACTACGTTTTGAAATTCATGACTCAAAAATATGAATATAATTTCAATACACAAATAAATCAGATAACCGAATGCATCTTTTTTATGTTAATTTACCAAGTGCATTAATCGAATGCATCTTTTTATTGTGAATTTCAGCACTAACTAATAATTAAACTGATGTTCCATGTATCTCTTTGCAAGTTATTATAAACTAGTTTTTACTTTAGATGTAATTGAGATATTCAATATGCATAATAAATATATTGAATAATTAAAACACTAATGATTACTTTCTTAAAACATGGTAGAATCCATTATGTTATTGTGGAATTTTATTGTCTTAATTATGTTAGCACTGAATATGGCAATATGCTAATATGTTAAAAAATAATCAGTTTAATTATTTGACAGTAAGTCAGATATTCTCATATTCTCAAAATGAATAACATTAATTTCTAAATTATAACTTTAGAAATTAAACAATTTTAACGGAAAAGAAAAATTTTTATATTACATGATATGCCATATATATTAGATTGATAAGGCAAAATAAATGTTTGTACAATTTTAAATATGTACAATATAAATTGAATTTGAATAGTTTATTCTATTGTTTAAATTAATGAATATTGTTATAATAATATGAATAAACACATACAGTGCAAAGTGATTTTATATCGCCGAATCATTTGTATATCGAAATTCAATAGCGATTCTGCTTGGAAGATACAATAACAAAGTGCTTAACCATAATTTCACAGAGCTAATAAATCAATGATGAAGCCTAAAATAAATTGCTTAGTGATAAAGCAAAAAATGCTCATTAATATGTTGTAAGTATATATATATATATATATCTCTATATATATATATATATATATATAAGGGTTGATAAACTTGATACTACCTAAAACTATAGTTTAATCACAATACAAAATTAATAATTCTTTATGTTTTGTATTCTAACACATTAGGTGAGTTAAGAAAATAATTTATTGAAAATTTCTTGCAGGATTAAATATTTTAAAAACCATTTTATATTATAAAGAGAATGAAATAAAAATATTATTTTTAAAGAATTCCTTGCAATATGTTGAATACAATATTTGAAAGCTTGGAGTTTTATAAATACTAGATATAAAAATAATCGCATTAGTAAACCAATAAAGTTTTATAACTTAATCGATGTAATTTTTAAAATAAATATGGCAACTTAAAATGTTAGTTTCTATTACGAAAATATTTAAAAAATACAATCCTTAAAATTTAAGCTATAATTCAAATATTTATTAGCTTAACTTTCAATTTACAGTAATTTTTTTTTGTTATTTTCATACTTAATGTAACAAAGTATATTTAATAAGTTACAAATACCTTTTGTGAGAAAGATGTATACAGAAATTATTAAAGCAATATCATATTTTAAAGATAATATTGCAATGTAGCACAATTTGTAATTAAAGCGTAATAACGTTCATATCTTTCTCCAAAAAATATCCTACTATTAAAGCATTCAACCATATTTTGTGGGGGCGAGGTATGCAGCTGGTGCCGTTGACCTCTGTCCAAATCTTCTTATAGGTTCAATAACATTGACTTTGTGTGACGCCTAAGTTGAGAATATGAATAACACAGTATATATAACTAAAGTAGCTATTACGTATAAAACACTTCAAAGTTTTAGACTTAACTGGTTTAAAAACTATCAAATTCTTTAGTAAGTCGAATTTCCATAATAATGGTAGAGTAAAATTTCCATTGTGTTTTTGTGCAATTTTATATTACTTTAACGCTGGGGTTTCCTTTACTTTTTTTTCTTCAGTAAGTTTGGGAGGCATACGTTTGACCACAGTTTCATCATAGTTTGGTGCTTTGCTAACGAGAACTTTTAATTGAAATATTTTTAAGGTCTCTCAGGCAATCAGGCAAAGTTCGTTTTCTAACGTCTTTAAATCTTCTTTTAGGGCATAGTAGCGGAATACCATTTTTGATTTCAAAAGTTCTTATTTTATAACTCACGATTTAAATAAAAATAATAAACTAAACACAAAGTTTATTAAACATATGCTTAGAAATATTAAATAAATACTACTTATTATACTTAAATAATCCAACATTTTTTCAATTAATTATTAATAATAATAAAATTTAGAACTTTTTTTTTCATTTATCATATTTAGTGACCAGAAAAAATACGCGTAATAAAATACAAAATTCTAGAATTTCTTTCAAAAAGAAAAAAAAAATCCTCTTCGCATTAAGAGTAAAAACAAAATAATATGATCACTGCACAAGATTAATATTATTCATAATATAAAACAAGAAATAAAATAAAAAATACACAGCAAGAAAACATTTTTATAATCAGTTTTGTTTTCTTTCTAAAAACTTAAAATATTCTTTTTATATGAAGAAAGAGTGTATAAACTTTCTTTCATAAGATCTATCATAAATTTTAAAATAAACAACTAAGATATGAATGATTTATTTATTATTATCAAAACTAGCATGGCGCCGTAATTTCGAATTCCAAAAATACCTGTCTAGACAAAGCATTGACTCGTTTCCTTTATGTTGGAAATTACAGTTTCTTCAATTTTTTGGTTGTAATAATGAAAAACGAATAAGTCTCAATTCAAAGATGTTATGTCATTTACCTATTCTATTTTTAAATAGTGACAAAGATTACCATAATGTTTTGACTTCCATTTTTACGAGCAATACCAAACTGCACTTCGAGCCAATTCTGTTTTATAAACACACAAAGTTTTTCTTTACTCAAGAATTTTATTTAACATAATATATATTTTCAAAGATCAAACTTCACTATGGATGCAAATTGACAAGCAGAAAAATACATACCAATACATTGACAAAATTTACTATCCATGCAAACGCTAAAAACAGTTAAATTCATTTTTCAATTATACATATATTCACTCTAAACAAAACTATTATATATACAGTTATTACCAATACTAGGAGCCTGATGGTATGACGTCATTTTTTTCCCTTCTCCTTTTTCTCCCTATTTTCTTAATGTTTTTTTCTTAACTTCACTCTACTGAGCATTAAGACCATCCCTCAGGACCACGATGGCCTGTTTGTTTAGGTCGTTGGTTCTCCTTATCGGAAGGTAGTGAGAGTTCCAGTTTCAACCCAACGAAAAATCCCTCATGATCGCAAAAGGTGACTGGTTGCGTTAAATATGTCTTTGTCGCAATGTCCTTCATGTGAAATGATACTTCATATTAGTTTCTGCTTCTAAAATGCGAAAACTCCAACCGGCTGTTACTATCTAGCTGGTAAAGCCCAACTTAGGGCTATGTTCAGAGAAGAAACTTTACAACATCTTCCCTTATCAGTTGGTAGTATATTTTCGGTGTAATTTAAAATATTTTTCTTTTAATTTTGTTTTCATTAAAAAATAATTAATGGGTATCTAACGATGTTCTCTTTACATCCATCATACTTATATTAACGGAATTTACCATAAATGTTTCTTCAAATGTAAATGACAGTCTAATATTTTAAATTAAATCAACATTTATCTCAGCATGCTTGAAATTCTAGGCCGATTATTTGAAATGCAGAACATGTAAATGGCTATTTTTAATAAATATTAAATAAATATCATCATAAAATGTTTTTAAATAAATATCAAAGTTAGATGTGAATATCTGTAAACTTTTATGTGTTAAATATTGAAATTCGAATGCTACATGTTTCATAAACTCTTGATCTTTAAGATACTTTTTTTAATATTTCTAATTTATTTAAGTAATAAAGTTATGAACATCGGTTTTCCTACAGTTTTAATTACAGTGGGTGTAATTCAATTAATAAATTATCTACTTACACAATAACTACATATTCAACAAAGATTCTGATTAATTATCTTCCATCAACTAAACTTGAATAAACAGGAGAATTGTAATTTGTAAATCAACGTCACACTAAAACTAATAACAAAATTGTGGGTAAAGTTTAGATTAAATCCTCAAGAAATAATCACAGGCAGTCTTTAAACAGAATCTGTAGAGATGGAAACTAATCAACGTTCTCGGATTTCGATTAAAAATTAAGCAGTGTCGTCTAATGAAAATTCCAAAGTTTATCGAAATGTTTACATAAACTTCAAAACAGACATGAAAATAAATTGCATTGTTTCGCTTCCAAATAATTTACCAAATTAAATATGGATAAGTATTATTGATGCACATGGATTATGAAACTCTTAATGATGTGTTTGCATAAAGTTTGCACTATATTCTGTGATATATCGCTTTGTTTATTGCAATTTAATTATTTATCATGAAGAAAATGAGTATATTTTTCTAATATTTTTCTTCGGATTTTCTTTCAATTAGATTTAAAGAGTTTGTTTCCTTACCGTTTGTAAATATTCAATGCTATTCTAGCTATATATATTTATATACTCTTGAGTGTTTCTAAACAACAAATCATCTATAAACTATTTTCATATATGCAAACTGCAGAACTTTCATATGTGTTGTCTTCCTTCAAGAACCATTCCACTGATGAAACATTACTTTCCTGTTTATAGTAATTATGCGATTCAGAACGGATGACAAATATTTAAATTTTTCTAGCCAATCAAATGTTTTAAATTTTCTTGTTAAAAATATATTTTCTATTAAAACAAATAATCTGAATATTTCTAGATGGTTGTTCCATTGTATTCTAATCCATTATATGAATATTGCATGTTAGTAACCATAATATCTGTTAACTATTTAGGATAACGAATGTTATCAGTGTGTTCTGATAGCACTTTTTAATGAGAAAACAAATTTTATATGCTTGGTGTTATCCATTACAATCCATTTCGGCAAAACTGTGTATCCTATCCATACAGAATTAAAAATAAATACTTTTTCATATATAAAAGAGCATAAGACTAATGTCTTTTATGAATTTCTGTGTCTCAATCAAATAAAATTCATAATAATAATGAATTGTAAAAATTAAGTCGTGTAAAAAAATAACATTCATAAT
>JAPDSC010016537.1:0-11275 GCA_026290005.1 Latrodectus geometricus | reverse complement strand
AATTTTTTTAGTGCATGATATCATTAAGTAACTGAGAAATATGCAGTGATGATTTCATTACTAGTTAAAGACAAGAAATTGATAAGTTACAATAGTATCTTATTTATTTTTAATTTATTTTATTATCACACAGCAATACACAAAAATTAATAAAATTAAACTGAAAATTGAGATGAAAAACATTAAACTTAATGAAACAAGACCTAAAAATTTGCCAAAGAGTAAACATTTCCATCAAAGGAAAAAACTTTCAAAACATTAGATATCGGCAGTTAATGTGTTATGAACTGTCTCAGGAATAAAAATTGTAAACTATTGAGGTGTTTTTCTAAATATGTGATCCTGATATTAACCTCAATACTTTGAATAAAAAAGTCAATTTAGAAATATTCAAAATATTGACAGATGTTTCCTATAACCTTATGAAGAGCTCCAAAGGCTCAGAAACTTCATGTCCCTTCCCATTAAGATTAGCAAAATAAAGCAATCGCCACAGGCAGTGATTAAGAGCATGGACTTATTCTCGTTCATTGGGTTGCTGGAGTTCCTGGATTGTGTATCTACATTAATATGTGATGTCCACATCCCATCTATTGGTTTGGCATAAATATGGAGAGGAAGGTTCTACTTCTGGTGTGACCTCGTCATATGACCTCTATTAAAAATTACAAGGCATTCGGTAATGAGTGATTATTCCAAACCATTAAATTTAAGGTACATTTGGCTTATTGCCATCACCGCTATGTATGAATGTATAACTTACTGAATATTTTATATTCATTATAAAATTAAATCATAAAATAATTATACAAACAACACTATTAACTTCATATTTAGAAATAAATATAAACAAAGAGAAATCTCTAAAGGAAACACAGAATAAAACCCCCTTAAGAGTTAAAAATTTATAATCACATAATATTTAGAGATTAAACTGTCTTATCACGTTAAGTTTTCGATTAACGATGCTACATTAATTCTATTGTATGACAACTTAGAACTTATCTCTTTATTGTATTTTAGACAAATTTCGCTTTAGAATAATTGAGTCTATCACAAATAATAATCATGAGGTGAATTATGTCAATAGTAATTTTTAAAATTTCAGAAAAATATTTCTAAGGTTTTTTTTAATAATTATTTATAAGCTATTTCTAAGTTTTTTTCATAGGTTCAAAATTTCGATAAAAACTTATTTTAAACGTAATACCATAACTACCCTTCTCATTGATATACATAGCAAAATCTACGTTTTATATATAATATCGATCATTCTAAATTATTTGGCATGGTCCCAATTCCGCATCAGCGGTTTTGTGACACTTTAATAGTTTTATGTCAAAATCTTTACTCACGTTTCATGATGTCTGTTACCAGTTAGCTAACTGATAAGGAAATACATGGAGCCAATATCTATTTCAACCTTTCTAATATTTACCATTCTCGATCATTTTTTTTATAAAATATTTTTATTTATTACTTATTCTATCTAGTGGCAACATCAAGTGTAACTGTGTATTTTTAAGCTGGATACCAGTTTAACTAAAAACCCATTTTAACACAAGATTTCAAAAATCATGTTATGCACTTAATGTGGTTACAGGTACACAGAAAGATAATTTGTCATGCTGAAGAGTACAAGCTTTTCTTGCATGTATAAGCGAGAAATTTATTTTGAGTGAATTTCATGTTTTGAAAATTCCACATTACATCCTAATTTAATCCCAATAAAAAAATTTTCTACATAATATTTTATATTTTCGAGTCTAAATAATAATTATTGAATTTAAAACTTCTGAATTTAATTATTTTCGAATAATCATATTTATTTAATATGGGTAATATTAAAAACTAAATTATAATGCAACAATAACTAGTAATTGAATTATCTGTTCCATCAAACATTAGTTTCTCTATCAGTTTCTACATTATGCAGAATTCCCCTCATATCTTTATATCTGATTTTTAAATAAAAATATTATACAAGAATACTTAATCTTTAGAAATCTTACAGAAAGTGTGGAACAAATTTTTTGAATTCATCAAAGATGTGCAATTTAATATACGCTTGTTTCCTCAATTAATTGCCACCTTTTTCCTGATTTAGCCAAGTTAGTTTTTAAAAAGATAGGCCTTCAAAAAGCAATGATGAATAACGTTAATAAATTTTATATAAAACATGAAGGATATATGTTGTTGCCTAGCATACTTTCATAATGATTGATAATTTTTATAAGATTAATCTTTTGAAGTAATAGTAATTTGTATTAAACATCTGTTTCAATTGTTCAAGGCACATAGAATTACATAATGTACCCAATTTTTATTTTCATTTAGATAATAGTAATTTCTTAATCATTTTAGGTCATTTCTTTTGATGATAAAAATTCGTATACAAAGTTTTATTCTTAAATTTCAAGAAGCTGTATTTGTTTAACATGCTTCCATTTTCTTCATCTTGTAACCAATATTGAGAACTAGAAAATTTTTATGACAGTAAATAATATTCATAAGTGAGAAGAAACACATGTTTTAAATTTACTTTGAATCAGTCAGAGTATAATTGTTTCTCATTTCACTATGTAATATTAATTATCACTCATTTAAATTATAGTTAATCCATTTTAAAGAAAGATATTAAATTTTTGATGAATTTAGAAAGGAATCAGGAATAGTGTGTTATTCATACATTCTCTCAATAAATTTTAAATAAATATTATAATTCTATAAAATTTTATTTCTTTAACTGTATTGGACAGGTTATTCTTTATTTTTATTAAAGATCTGAGCTTTATTGATTTAATAATCATACGGTTGATTGAATAATAAATTCAGAAATAGAAAAAAAGAAACTACAAAATAAAATTAGTTTATAATAATGATGTAATCACGCGGTTCAACTGACATTCAATAAATGAAACATGATTAAAAATATTGCCAAGGGCTGAAACGTTAATGGATAATTTCATTTTTGTGATTAAAGGTTTATTGTGTGTGAATAATTTTTTTTTAAATTTAAAATACTGATAGATAAAATATTTAAGGAAAATAACGTGAAATTTTACAAGAGCACTTGTATTGAAAATGAATTTATGACTTTAAATAAACTGTGAAGATAAAGATTTTTTTAAAATTTTTTAAAATGTTAAGAAAGAAATGAAATAAAGAGATAAATATCGGAAATTTTCTTATAATAGTTAATGATCTAATATGAGTGGGGCAAAATACTTCATGATAAAAACGAAGTTATTTAATATTGAATACTTAGAGAAAAAAAATACATAATTTCACCTGAATTCTGTGTTTCTTGATTACAGATATTCTAAGGACTTATCGACTTCTATATATTTTTCTCTTTTATACTATTTTTATTCCTATTAAAAAAATCTAATCTACCTAACTCGTGACATAATTATTTTACACATCCATGCAAAAAATACATTAGTGATTTAAGTTTAACTTATTTCTATCTATTAAGTTAATTTTTGCTTAAAATTTAACTTTTTTAAAAATATTTACTTTAAAGTTTTATATAGGTCAATTATCTGTTATTTTATTAAATTTTTATTAGAAACTTTTGCTAAATATTAGTAAAAATAGAGATAAAATTTGATTTATTTTGTATGGGTTTTATAAATTTAATAATTTTTGCAATCTTATTAAAATGTATAAACGCGATTCACGTATTTTAGAAGTTTATGCTTTCTATATAAATTTATAAGGGAAATACAATTTTAAATGCTAAGAAATATTTATTTAACTTTTATAGTCTATTACATAATATATTAATTTCTACGAGGCTATTAAAATATATATAAAATGTTGTGATGTTTATAAGGATAAGATTAAGCTAATTTAGTGAATATTTCAAAGAATAAGATATAAAAATGTACATAAAAATGTTGATACAAATCAATTTGATATTAATATAAATTTTACTTAACTCACATTATATTCAACTGATGAGCACTCTATCTAACAAATGAAATATGTTGAAGAAATGCCTGAAACTTCAACTCTTTTTCCAAAAAATCCATAAATTCGTTTTGCTTTTAGAAGAAAACTATTCTTTTGGTTTACCAATTTCCTCTTAAAATTAATATGCAAAAAATATAAATGTATCCAAAGTAAAAGAAATTATTAAATGTTTCCAAATGCTCCTTAATGAAGGAGCTCCTTCTTTATTTCTCCTTTGCTCTCAATTTTTCCAGAAATTGTTATAAATATTCTCATATATATAATCCTTAAAAATATTAACTTAGCTAATTCACCTAAATATCTTATATATAATAGCCATTGTAAAAAATGGGAACTGCTTTCAAGGTTTTTGTATGCATTTTTAATATAGCAGTTAATTTAGATTTCACACAGTGGATATTCTAACATATGAAATATTTTGTAAGATTCTTTAACATTCATTAATGTTTCCTACCGGGTACATTTTGAATAGACAATATGCTGTATTTGCACACTGCAAAAGGTGAAACCTGAAAACATTTTCACCGCATTTAACAAAATAATATTAAGTTATATAGATTGTAAAATGGAAAATAATACATTGTAGTTTATTTTAAAATCATAAGAATATTAAGTGTTTTATATATTATTTTTATGGAATCGCTTATAATACTAGACATGTATTATAGATCTTAAAATCCAGACCATGTACATATAATTCTATATTCTCTTCCTTTTTGGATAATTTATTTTCTCTTGAGAAATTAAATTATTCTACTTATGGACAATTTCTTTCTCCCATATTGAAATCTAATATTTACTTTAAATTAATAGAGTGTGAAAATTAATCTTATAATATTCTCCATGGACCAGTTTTATAAGAAGATATTCTTTTCTGATTGGAAAACTATGCTTCATTGAAGCAATTCAATGACTGAATGATTATTTTCCTAATAGAAATTTCAAATAGAAAAGCTGAACTAAGCTTGTTCCTCTTAATGATTCAATTAAAGCGAACATAGGTTACAAAAACAATTCTGGAAAAACTTATTTTTCTTTCATTGCTTTTTTATACCTGCTTAATTAACCCTTCCTATACTACTTTTATAATGTTTTAGAAGGAAATGTTATGCGTAAAACTTTTGTTTTAATATAATATTTGTTCAAAAAGATATAACTAACTTTATAGCTAAATGATCAGCCATATTGATATATTTATGAAAACGAAATGAATATTTTTTACAAAATATAAAATTTGGGAAGATAATAATTATATATATATTGATATAATTAGTATCTTCAACTTTATAACTATTATCATAAAATAAAAAATAAGCATTTTATTTACTTGTTAAAAATTTATTAATATGTTAAGACAATAAAAAAACTAATTTTGACATTATAAATTCAAAATCTGTGAAACTTCAGACTAACTTGTAAACATTGAGTGAAATTATCCAAATAATTACTCTAAGGCAATGTTTCCCAATGTGGGATCTACGCCTTACAGGGGGTCAATTTGATTGTTAAGGGGGCAATGTTTGATACGAGTGATGGGAGTCACGAGTAATGTTTGATAATTTAGGCTTCTTAAGACAAAATTTGAAGATGCAATTTGATAATGTAGACGCCAGTTTCAAAATTAACGACTTACTAATTGTTTGTGCTTCTTAAGACAATTTTGCATATAAAAAAGATATTAGAGACTCTAATCTCATAAAAATATCCATAGGCTCCTAAGGCCACACTTGAATTTAAACATATGTTTTGCTAGCGATGCTTAAAAAAATAAATTAAAATTAACATCTTAACAATTGTTTGGGATCATTTCTCCAAAAACACATACAGTTTGATATGCAAAAGATATTACTACTTTCAAAGAAAACGAGAAAATTTTATCAGCCATTACTACATTTTTGATAATGCAAATAAAATAATTTTAATAGGTAAAATGCATTAATATTGTCACTACATACTATTTTTAATTTATAAGCATTTTCCAAAAATGCGTTGAATTTCATGCATTTATTGATTATCTCTAATTTTAGAGTTTTACTTCAACATCTTTATTTGTCCTCACTTCTTATTATTTAAAATACTGAAAACAATAAATTATAATAATTTAAAATTAATTTCAATTAGTAAAAAATTTAATAGAATACGTTAGACCATTTAAATAAATACTTTTAAACTTAAAAATTAAATTTGAAAAAACTGTCATTATTTAATATGTTTAAAAAAAATATTTCATTTATTTATCTTTAAAATGCACGACTCATTAACTTTTGAAGATTTAATTCATTTAAGAAACATGTTTCATTTCGCTTTCTACAATCAAAAGATGTTTGGTTTTATTTTCACCAAACTTGGCTATATAAGATATTATTTTTGTTCACGGAGTTATAAAAGGAAAATGGAAAACTTATTAAAAGAATTACGATGAAGATAAAATCCATTGTTTCCAAAATCAGAAGAATCGCTTTTGATAATGGAAATGATTAAATTACGAGACATAATGCATTTGTTCTATTCTAATGAACACTGATAAAATCATGTCTTATTTTCATTCACTTTTCATTTCGCTTATTGAATTACACTAATTTGTTCGATTTTCGTCTATAAATTGAAAGTTAGATGTCTTTTAAATTGAATTAAGGATTTATGCTTGCAAATTTTTAAAATTAAACATTATTTTTTTCTATATATGTAAAATATTTGGCAACTGTCATTTCGAAAGAACTACTTGTATTCAGAATTGTTTCAGTAGTAAAGTAGTTCAACACAATTTCAATGATTGTTTGACACATCCAATTTTTTATAATTAATTAAAATTCCTAAGTTATGACAAAATAATCCCCAATTTAGAAGAAGAAATTAGTTAATTTGATCCATCTACTCATTAGACACAATACCGATCAAGTTTATAAGATTTAAATATTTTAAACAGTGGTGCCTTAAAAGATCAGATGATTATAATGTTTTAAAAGTTTCTTTTTTTGTTTAATGTTTTGCTGCAAATATGAAAAAATCAGCTGTACAATAACCTTCCTTTCGATTCTTACTGTATTTTTCTCAAACTAAATAAAATACAAAATCTTTAAGAAAATGAAATTATTGATGGCGTAAAGCAGTTATCTGCATAAATAAAAATCATGAGTGATAAAACCCTAGAAAAAATTCGCAAGATAATGATGTTTTGGTAACCAACTTTTATACGTCTTCAAAAAAGTTTATTAGAAAACTATATTTTTTCAAATATCAAAATAATATACTAAGCACAATAAACTAGTAATAAAAAATAGTAAATAAATAAATAACCTGTATCAACTTAAATTAATATCATTTAAACAATTTTTAATTTTTAAGTCATCATAAAGTTAAATTTTTAATTTTTTTTATTGGGAAAAGTTATAATTTAAAAGCACATTTTTTAATGACCGTACTTCAGTTTTGTTGATCATATAATAAGAATAAAGTACGAAAGCACTGAACTAAAACAACTTACTGCAAGTGAAACCTTGAATTGTGCATTGTTTTCCTATCTCTCGCTCAAAGTTAACTATTTCAATTATGTATTTTTATAAAATAATATCAGTAATGAAATTTACTATTTCAAAATTTTGTAATAAAACTAGCAATAAGGCATTTTTAATATTATATTTTTATATATGATTTTTTATATTAGTTTTCATTAAATGTAACATTTTAAGAAATTTTCTAATCTCTTGGAGAATTATTCATTTATTGAAATTCAATTAAAAGAGCAACAGAAAATTTAATTATGAAAGCTAGAAAATCTTCAAACGCTTAGTGTATTTTCACAACAGTACTTATGTTATAAAAGTTTTTTATTTTTATTTATTTAAACAAACGGTTAATCTAATAAAGACAACATATCGTAGAACATATTCAAGATAAATATCCTTCGTTAGATTGACACCATAATATATAAGAACTGGTAAAAAATTTTAAAAATTAAAAACTAGAAGAAAAATTATGTGTATAATATTTCGAATAATAATAAATTACTGTGTTATAAATATATGAATGAAGAAATATTTAGAAATAGGATTGATTTCCTACTTAGAATAACAATTTGAAAAGCCGCATAATATTTTTTGGTTAGGAAGTCATTTTCGCTATCGGAAGGTAGTAATTTCCAATCCTTACCAAATCAAAGAATAGGCGAGTTTACTAATGGTCGCTGGAGCACGTAATATAGATTTTGGTTGCAATTCCCTTCATGTAAAGTGTTACCAGTAACTGTGGTAAATGATGGTTTTGGTATTTTGTTTGGTAACTGCTTCTAAATTATGAAGACCAACAACTTTGGAGATCACGATGACGCGCACACTGGGTGCTCCATCAAGTTAAAAACCGTCACTTCTTCCCCATGTAGTACTGAAAGGATTATATCTTGGTAACTGAGTATTGGAAAAAAGTTAACAATATGTAAAAAACAAAATTCGTTGAGTAAATTTTATAAAAACTAGAGAAATTCAAATTCAATATTTTCATTTCGCTATAGAGTAATACACTTTGAAGAACCTAAAATAAAATAAAAAATTAAAGGATTTCTAAGCTTGGAGATTTAAAATGTTTTTATATTTATACACCATATAACTACATTTCATTGAGTCTTGCGTTAAGTAAAACTAATAACATTCTCTTTTTTACAAGAATTTTACATTTATCATCTTCAATGAAATCGCGTATTAATTAAAAACGGTAATTTTTATGTAGATGTCTCAATGTTGGTGCTATGCCTAAACGGTATAAAGAAATTAGTGCTAAATCATTAAACTTGGCATTTGACAATGACCTCAAATATATTAAACAGTATCTAAGAGATATAGACATTTCTTCAAATTGATAGGCGTTTATAAGAATCCGGAATCGATTGCTATAAATGCAGTAAGTATTTGATACGAAATGTAGCTTTTGTGATTCTGTCTGAATTATAGTGAAAACTTTTTAAACTAGTTAGTATTTAAAATTCTGGTAAACTTAAAATTCCTGTAGTTTTGGTATTATAAGATAGAAAGTACGAATTTATAGAAGTTATTAAACTAATTTTTCATGTCAGTGAGAAAAATATAAAAAGTATCATTTTTTACAGGAAGGAAAGTTTTTTTATTGTTTCTATAAATCACGTAAAAATAATTTTTACTTTCATTTGTAAAATTCATAATTTTAATAATGCACTCACATCTTCTTTTATGCTCTTATATTTTGAAAAAAAAATTTCTCTCAGCATTCAAGTTTGCACTTTAGTTATATTTTGATAATAACTGACATTATGTTCGCATTTACCATAAAAGTTATTATTTTAAAAACTTTTTCTATTTATTTTTGCATCACGAAATATTGTTGGCAAATAAATTGCAATGATTATAACACATTTGTGTTAATTTATAAGTTAAGGATAAATAAAAATCAAAACATTTAATTTAACTTACTGTCATTTTCAATAATTTAATATTCAAAGCAACCCTGCTTAAGAAATACTGACAAACAAAAATTTTAACAACTGTCTTATTTGATTTCTTCTAAAATTTATTGCATATTGTGAAATGATGAACAATGGGGATTATTAAAAGATTAATGCAAATAATTTTTGAAATTTCAACAATGTCATAACTTGAAAAAATGTATTTTAATTATTTTAACAGAGTTTATGTTATTTATTTAAATGGAATATTTTTGCCATGTTAACTATATGAATAGAAAGAATCACAGCTCTTTTCTTGAAGTTTTAACCTTAATCATAAGCAATTACGAAGTATTTGTGTTAGCAAAACTAATTTATTAAAACGATTAGATGAGTTATCATATTGTAAAAGATAATGCAGATAAAAACGCTTTGCTATTTTTTATACTTTGCTTATTATATATTTAGAGATAAAAATTTAGTCACATATACACATATTTAATTGTTTTTAAATGCAATTATTATTATCTAGCAAACAAATTACCATTAAAGATTTTGTAAAGAGTCAGTCTGATTTCTATTTTCTACAAGAAAAATAGAGAGACAATTATTCTCTTAACAAGCAACACCATCTGCGACGCCAACCGTTATTATAGTATGCTACTACTTTATTAAGAACCAATTTCTCTCTTATTCTGTCATCTTCAGTTCGACCATTCTTCTGCAGATATTCTTGGTCCGTTGCCAACATAATAGGTCATCGAAAAAGAATATCTATATTAATAAATATGTCATTAATAATTGAGGAACATCGTTACTTTGCTTAATATTAATTAAACGAGAAAGTCATGTGTTAGTATCTTTTGTAATATTAAGTGATTAAATTTAGAATGAAAATGGATCGTAGAGGTAAAATGTTAAGTAACATCTTTGATGATAACAAATTATCTAATTCCGTTAATAACTACAGTAAATATTATAAATATAAATAATGATATTCAATAATGTTACAAGATTGAAAAACACACTTGCTAAGAATATTTTCCATTCGCATAAAAATATCTGAATTGGAAGAGTTAAATGGATGAGAAATAAACATATTTCTTGTTTCAGGTTTTTGAGTAAAAATATTAAAACTATACACGTTTTATGAACAACATATTATGTTTCACAAAGTAAGCAAAACAGTGTTAATACGAAAACATTTGCCTGTTTCGGTAGTACATCGTTAAATAAAATATGTTTGAGGGTACATCTGTATATAATTATAAATTTATAATTTAATATTTACTATATTGTAGCAAAAAAAGTAGTAATTACGTTAAATAACTACCAGTATTAAAATTTTTAAAGTCAAAATTTCAAGTTTGAAATGTTTTAGACGTGTATAGATCTGTCTCCCCTTAAAGTTATATTTGCTAAAATTAAGGAGGCTCTAAAACAGTTTTCATGAACATAAATCAAATTTAATAAAATAATTTTCAAAAAATTAAATTAAACCAATTTATTTGCCATTTTATTGTAAAAGAAACTTGTGGCATTTAATCATTGGAAAATACCTTATTTTTCCTTAAGACGTTTAATTTTTGCAAATTGATAAAAAATGCATTTTACAACCCCATCAATCTTGTTTCAGAATAATACCGCTATTCGCGTAAATTATTTTTTATATTTAAAAATAGTCTAAATCTGCTCATTAGATGAACAAATGGGTATTTTATCATTCATCTTCATTTCTCAACGAAATCTTATTTAAAAGATTTAACTGTAAATCTTGATGAAGGAAAAGTTGTATTGTATGATGGAACATTTAATATTAAATTCTCAGTGAATTTCAAAATAGTCTGATACTGATGATGATAGTGACAGTTAGATACTGTAAGTATA
>JAPDSC010016534.1:0-23210 GCA_026290005.1 Latrodectus geometricus | reverse complement strand
ATGTTTCTGTGCTATTTTGCACATGGGAAAACGAATATGTTCATTATTAAAAATGCGACCCAACTTTTTTATAACCATCAATAATAGTGTAATGTGCTTGATTTGTTGAATTCCATTTGAATCATTTTAGAATGTCTCTTGGAATTAATTATATATCGTTTACATTTTAACTTCAGTGATCTGGTCTAATCCAGAAAAGAAAATGTAATGCGATGCGACAAAAACATATTTAAACACATTTTTATACGCAACACACGAAACTAATAAAAACTCGAGTAACAAAAAAAGCAGTTCTGATTGAAATTTCATTTCCTGTGTAAAAAGATATGAAGCTCTGATTAAAAACAAATCGGATATTTATATAATGCTGAAAATAATTTCTTAGTTTCAAATTATTAAATATGCAAGTCTGGACACTTTTCTTCCGACTTTGAATACATTTCCCAGCGGGGACACATTAAGACAGAAGAAAACGCATTTTCTGAAGAGCGTAAAAACAATATTTTCAAAACTCAAAATTAATAGTTACATATTTTTAAATCTGTCTATATGAATGTAGAAATAAAAGTATAATTCATTTATAGTAAATATTTCTTTCCTATTTTCCAGCATAGATGACAATAGTAAAAAAAAAAGAAAAGAGCAACATGACATTTTTTAATCTTGAAGCGAAAGGACTCCTAGATTGTAATATTACATCACTTAGATTAATTCTTTAGCAGCATAAACTACGATACAGGGACCCCAAATGATTAAATATATTTTACGGTAATTACAATCCTGTTAATCAAGATTTTGAAAGTTGAATTTAAGTTGGCTACAGTCTGATCTCCTTTCATAAGTTTTATTGTATTCCACCCTGGCGTACTCTTTTCAAACAAAAACAATATTTCGACTGATAAATTGAAAGCTGATTGATCAAGAAAAATAGTATCAGATAAATGTTACTTTGTATATAGAATAACATATCATCAAAAATATTCAACTCATTGAAATTTTAAGTACACTTACATATTTATCTCATTAAATGACTTCAAAGGCCACTACTGAGAAAATCAATGACCTTCCAAGTCACTTCAGTCAGTGGAACAAAGCATATGCGAGGATCAAATATCATCAGTTACAAGGTTATGCATCTTTACTTTGCATAATCAAATCATAATGAAAATCAATTCATAATCAAATTTTTTTAAGAAAACATTTGGCCACAGAACAGAGTACTTCTTCAAATTTCCTTGAATATAATTACTACTTTGATTTTACATTGGTTTATAACAAAAATGTCATAGAAAATATAAAATAAAGTTTATAAACTTCAGAAATCAATGGAAATATTTTGTGACTCCAAGCCGAAATTGTTCTACAGATTTTTAATTTTTTATTAAAATCAGATTTAAATTTCGAATCACTTGAAAAGTTCTTCGGCATTGTTACTTGCGTACTATGTGACTACCTTGGTGACATTTGGCGACAAAAATTTTCACTGTTGAGACTAACACGATTTAAATAATATTTACATAATATTCTTTTAGCTCCCTCTTTAACGTATGTTAGCGTCTAGGATTTTTAGGTAGTCATCCTAATCGTCACAGTAGGTAAATACTTGGTATTTTTATAGCTAATTAATATTTTCCTCATTAATTCCTAATAGTTTTATAAAGCATACTAAAGTTCTTCAGTCATCAAACTTGAAGTAAAATATTTCTCTGTTTTTCTCCAGACAGAAGAGATATTCGTTTATCGCTTTTAGCTATTTTGATTAATTGTTTCATTATTTTTAATAAAGGACTTTGTTGGTGTCAATAGCTCATAGAAATTCAATGGACTGCATAAAACTCTAAAATTTAAAAACTAATGTAACTGACTCTCCTCACTCATTTTACACCTTCTCAACGCAAGTGCTCTAACTTGATTCACAGATTTGTTTTTTGTTTTTACATGTATAGATGGCACTGCTGCAACAGCGTTTCATTGGTACGGAACATTCCGCCCCCCGTTTCAATGATAAATTCAACTACTAAATATACAAAAATTGAAAAAAAAACTTACACATAAAAATTCAAATAAAATCACAAAACAATACACATACAATTGGTTGACGAACTATACTCTAATAGTTAAAATACAAAATTTTGAAATGGGGTTTTTGAAGATTCTTGAAAACATTTTTTCTTTAACAATTCAGACTCATTTATCATCGCCCAGATAGAGTTGTAGATGAATCTGAAAATATAACTTATAACATACAATAATATAGTATGATTATTACTAATATTGAGTAGATCACAAATAAAGGAATTTGAATTAAGAGTCAGCAAAGAAAAGTCACTTTGATTTAAATATCTAAATTCAATTGTAAACTCATCCTGTATGACTGATGAAGGTATTTCTCGACTGGGATATTCTTCAATGGACCGAAAAATAGGAGAGTTGAACCACAGTTTATTCTCAATTAGTTTATCAGGTTTCATTCATCTCGAGATAAGACCAGCAGGAGTATACCTTAGAAAACACGTGACGCCACTGAATCACTGTCAAGTCCTGTATAAGTGTTACACGGTTGGCCACAAACTTCTTCAGGAGGTAAGGCTCCATCCGGATCCACGAAAGTGTTATCATGGAATATTTTCACGAATAGATATCACTCTCCTTTAGTTGTAAGGCATCATTCACTTTTCAGTTTTGCTAAAAGAACTGCTGCATACAGCTCCAATCGTGGAACTGTAGCTCTCTTGAGGGATGACACGAGATTTGCTACAAACCAAATTCACTTCAAATGTTCCAGGCTCTGATGTCGATTTGCAGTAAATGACACATCTTTAAGCATATTCAGATGCGTCCGCAAATCCTTGGAGTTCAATATGCTCTGATTTGTCTATCAGCATGCATCTTTTAACCCAAACATATTATCCTTTTGCAAAGTTTCCATGAAATTTTGCCATTGCTGTACTTCCATTGCTGAAAGTGCATCATTCCAGTCTAAATTTAAACACGAAAGTTTCTGCATGAAAATCTTATCTTTCGTTATAACTGAACTCAAGTGGTCAAGGGAGTCAAAAGTTCTTGCAATTGTAGAAAGCACCGATCTTTTAGTTGGTGGAATTACATTTTCAAAATGAGTTTCACAAATTTATCTATTCTGCGTTTCACAAAATATCTAACGCCTTTGTCTCTTCCTGAAAATTGTAGTCTTTATTAGATTATTTTTTATTCAGAATTATTGCTACACCACTTGAATAGAGTCATTCCTCCACTTCTAAGAATTCTTATTAACTCTGTTTGAAGAGTCGTTCTTTCACTTCAAGAGCCCTCACTGCTGATCACACCGTCCATATAAAAGTCTTTCTCTAAAACGGGTGAAGCAAAGGGATGTTTATCTGTTTCATCTTTTGATAATTGAAGAAGGACTCTAGTTGCGAGGTATGGCGCACAAACTGTGCCATTCGTAACTGTTTTGAGCTCATAAGTTTTAACTGGATCATTCACTCCGTCCTTCCAAGGAATTCTCAAAAGTTTAGTTTGATTAGGATCAATTAAAACCATTTTATACACATTTATTTAATATCTGCTACAAAAGCATAAATGTGTTTACGAAGCCTCATCATTATTGAAAAAATATGGTCTTGTAAAACACCACCATTAAATTATAAGGAGTTAAGTGAATTCCCTAAAAAGATGATTGGGAAGACTCGTTAAATACTACACGAAGCTTTGTTGTGCTTTTATCAGGACTATTAATACCTAAATGGGGTATAGGATAAGTTCTTACTTCTTCCATACATTCTTAAATTTCCATCATATGCCCTAATTTCACATATTAGCTCAAAAATTCCCTATATAATTTTAAATATTCAAACTCTCTTAAAAAACGCTTCCACAACGAATTTAAGTTTTCTAAGGCAATTTCTTTAGATTTACCTAAACACTTTGTGTTCTCTTTTAAAGGCATTTTAACTATATATCTCTTTCTGTATTACCTCTTTTAACATTATTTTTAAAACGTTATTTACATGTTAGTACTTCTTTATTTTTGGAAACTTCGATTTCAGCATTTTCTATGTTTCCCAAAATTTCTCTATCGCCTCATGTAAATCAGAATTATCTTTAATAAATTCGCAGTGCACTTTTCCTTCCATTGCGCTAGGTAAGCTCCCACTAACTACATAATCAAAAACCGTATTTTGATGAACAAAATCGCTATTAACAGGAAAAATCCGACCTTGACATAATAATTCCTAAAATATTTGGGCGCTCATAAATCTAAGACAATCTGGTATATTAAATTTTTAATCTGCTCATTTTATCTATTTTATGTCTTTTACATTAACTTTAAGCCTTTTTGACGGCATGACATTAGAAGTTTTAGAAACAACCAAAAATTCTAGCTCTTTTTTAAAATTATCTTTAAAATTGAAAACTGTTGTCTTATTCATTGAACCCTGATGCAAAGATGCATGCGCTCTGTTAAAAACTTCCTCCTTGATTGATCTCTTGGTAAATAACTCACCTACTAAGCAAAACAGTTTTTGAGTAATTTATGACTCGCGTAGAAAAAACAGGATTGTTTTGGTTTGAATGGAAGATTGGAGCAATAAGAATGGGAAGACTCTTCATGGGAGGGGGACTGCTAAGGGTCTCCCGACTTTTTTTGGTATAAATATGAAAACAATGATGTGAAGTTGTTTATTAGATTTTTACCGAAGCAATTAAAGCAACAACTATATTTCTTAACTACTTTTTCTCTATCTGAAACAGGCAAAACCATATAATTTTTGCACTTATAAGGGATGAATTTTCAAACCAAGCAGGCATTTTGGATTTTTAGAATCATATAAAAATACCCTAAAAATAATTTTTTGATTTGTTGAGTGTGTTTACGGATTCACTAGTTTATTTTCTACTGTTAGTGGTTTCTCTCTTGGTACATAGAATACATTTCTTTTGCTAATTTTATGGGTTCAAACCAAACTGCAGCGCATATCACCATTAGGCAATTAGATAATTTCATTGCCTAATAGTGATATGCGCTGCAGTTTCTCTATCTAGTATTTGAAATAATAGATACAATTTTCAGATACAATTGTTTTAATTTCTCAAATACAGATCTTTTCTCATCATTTTTCTCTTTATTTTAGACTATTCGGGGCAAAGCATCTTATAATGCTATTTTTTGCATATGGCTCAGCATTCATTGTTTTGATATTTTGGAGCCATGTGTTTAATCCTTAAAAAACCAGGCAAATTTCCTTTCTTTAAGATAGCTATTCTTTTTTGTTCTTGTGACGTCATAGTAGGTAGAAGTAGCTTTGCCCAAATCTTGATTTGGTGATGATTTTCACAAAATACACACTATGATCTTTCATGCGTGGTCGAAATTTGAGCTTAAGCAGAAGTATATTTTTAAAAGTATCATTTTTTTCTCAACCTTAACATGAGCTCAGAAACCTGATAGAGTTAATTAATCATTTGCCCCCCCTTAACTTCTTATCTTAAAAACTTAATGAGCTTCTCAAAAGATCTTTGACTGTCAAAATATCATTGATGACAGAAATAAAGTGGCTGTCTTCAGCAGCTTCATTTATGTCATTTGAAAAACATGACATTCTATATCTTTCTCAAGTCCTCAAAGCATCCTCAAAAATACAACATTTAATCAGAGGATACATAAGTTCTGAAAATTATTCTTTAGATATACCTAAGGTATCTAAATCTCTTAAAAAATGCAATTTTAGCTGATCCTATAAGACAATCGAATCAGTGCATTTTCTTCCTCTTATAGCAATTTTCATCTAATTTTAAGTAATCCATGAACAGACACTTGTACTATAAGTCTGCTCTACAAAACCTCACATCATAACTCAATCAATGTCGGTAATAAAGGTAAAAAATTTGAGATGTAGGTAAAAAACTCAATTAAACTAACAACTCTGGACCCAGAATTAATTGCCTGTATTACATATTAAAATTTCGGGCATCTCGTCATTCTCATGAATTCTTGAAAACTAACTCCAAAATACCCAAAACAAAATTAGTATCACTATTAAATGTATGAATTTTTAATTAATGTAATCGGTACTAATGATTTCATGGGGACTAGATTGATCTATTCTCAGAATTTTCAAAATTGTCCACCCTTAGTATGAGAGAACAGTACCATTCTCTGTAATTTTCAGCTTCAGGATTAAGTATTTCAGGATACAAAGAAGATTGCCAAATCCCTTAAATACTCTTCTTCTTTTTTGTAACTATCGCCAAGTAATAATTCAGAAAGTGCCTTCTGAGTCTCTTCCATGCGTTAAACTTTTCAGATAACAGTAAACATAATTAGCAAATCTTGGAAGCATCGAGTCTTGTTTTCAAAAATTCATTGACAGTCTTAGAAGGATTCGTTAATGCCATACGCAAATTCTTTCTTTATGCTGAAAATTCAACTCCCAATTTAGTTTACTTGTATACATTAAACGTAAAAGTTTTACATTAGCATCATTAGCAGTCCCAACTCAAGTGATGAAAATTCTTTTATAGATTTTATCGCTTTTGATCAGTAATCAATTTGAACTTGATGTTCAGTTCCGATTAGAGAAATTTAAATGACTGGCATCAAGAAAGTTAAGGAGAGGAACTGAGCAAACGAAGCGTAATGCGACTTATTCTGTAAGTACAATAGGAACTTGAATCATCTCAAAAGTCCACAGGTTGTCATTAGTCCAATTTAGGATAGCAATGCCCGAATTCAAATATATATTTGGCCAAGGTGTTATTTGATGTACAAATAGCAAATTGTTCAGCCCTTTACACCTAGTAAACAAGTAATATATATAAAAAAATACTCTTTATTAAATTTCACATTGTTCTTTTGTGAAGCGGGTGTTGATATCTTTAATCCAGTTTGTTTGTTGCTTCAATTATTTTTATGCTTCGACGAGATTAGTTCCGAAAACATGAAGATTCTACGCCGGCGCTCTACAAACATTGCCATTACAACACAAAAGTTTCTACGCCACTACATTACAGAAAGTTCATTATAAATAATTTCCTTTCCTTTTTTAAATTAGAAAAATTTCTCTTTCTCACATACACACACACACACTTAGTGTCTCACTAATTGATTTCAAAGCAAAAAAGTTAAAATTTCAAAGAAGTAATAAACTCATTTACAAAATAATAAAAATAAATATAAGAAATGTACAGATAGTAACTGTTGATGTCAATTGGTGGAATCATTACACAATTAGCGCATTTTTCTTCCATATTAATATTAAAATTAAATTTAATGTATATTTAAAAATATGAAATATGGTCAAATGTTCCTCTTATACAAATTTAAAAAACGTTTTTGGAATTTATTGGAAGAATAAAATAGTTAACGAAGAATTGAAAATTTTAACAGATATATATACAGTGAATGTGAATTAATAGTAGGAACTGAAAAAGAAAAATAAAGACTGGGGATCATGCGGTGATTGTAGACCCAATGCAGTTGTACAAGCAGATTATCCAAACAACATTTTCATGACTTCAGTACTAATTGCAATGGTGCGACACACATTTAACATTAGATGTTGAACAAGCATATCTTGTCGCAGCATGTCGATTCTTGGACCTTGCACCATAAAACCCAACCAACCAACAGAACAAGCATACCATCAAATGTCTTTAGAACCATCAGATATTGGAAAAAACTACTATTTGCGCTCCTTTTGGATTGTACAAATTTTCATCAGTACCTTTTAGTCACAAAAGTGCTGTAAAAATTTCCAATTTACATGGATTGATTTTTTGCTTTATATTTATAAATGATAGGCTGGTGGCATCACGTAACAGAGAACTTTTAGCACACTTTAAAAATGTTTTCAATAGAATTATCCAAAACACTCTAACTTTCAAAATCAGCAAATGAGTTTTTGCAAAAGTTGAAATTAATTTTTTTTTGACACACTTTCTCAATCGAAAGAATCCAGTCCACGGAAGATGATGCGAAAGCTATTTCGTAATTTAAAAACTTGAAACTGCGAATTAGCTTCTAAAATTTTCTGTTGATGTGAATCGGTTGAATCACTACACAATTAGCGCAATTTTCTTCCATATTAAAAATAAAATTAATTAAATTTAATTAATATTTAAAAAATATGAAATAAGGTCAAATGTTCCTCCAACACAAATTTAAAATAAAGTTTTTGGAATTTAATGGAATAATAAAATAGTTAACGAAGAATTTAAAATTTGAACAAGATATACATACAGCGAATGTGAATTAATCTTAGGAATTGAAAAAGAAAAATAAAGACTGGGGATCATGCGGTGATCGTAGACTCAATGCAGTTGCACAAGCAGATCGTTATCCAAACTACATTTTCATGACTTCAGTACTAATTGCAATGCTGTGATACACATTCAACATTAAATCTTGAACAAGCAAATCTTGGTGCAGCATATCCTTTCTTGGACCTTGAGCCATAAAACCCTACCCACCAACTGAACAAGCATATCGTCAAATGTCTTTAGAATCATCAGATTTTGAAAAAAACTACAACTTGTGTTTCTTTTGGATTGCGCAAATTTTCAGAAGTACCTTTTAGTCACTAAAGTGCTGTACAAAATTTCCAGTTTACATGGATTGAATTTTTGCTTTATATTTATAAATGATTGGCTGGTGGTATACGTAACAGAGAACATTTAGAACACCTTAAAGCTGTTTTCAATAGAATTATCCAATACACTCTAACATTCAAAATCAGCAAATGAGTTTTTGCAAAAGTTGAAATTACATTTTTTTAAACACACTTTGTCAATGGAAGGAATCCAGTCCACGGAAGATGATGCGTAAGCTATTTCGGAATTTGAAAAACTTGAAACTGTGAATTAGCTTCTAAAATTTTGAGGTATGATTAAGTTGCTTAGAAGATTTATTCCTAAGGTAGCTGAAAATGAAGCGATTTTAAGTGATTAATAATGAGAAGAATGATATCAGGATAATTCAATTTTTGCAAAGAATAATTACGTACAGAAATTGCTCGATCATCTTTGCACATCGTCCACTTATTTGAGTTTTTGCAAAGCCGCACACTATTTTAACACTTATATTTTTCTTTCATAAAAGTTTCAGTTTGGTTATCAAATTTTTTTTATAATTCTATTTTTTTTTTCATTTTATTCTTGTCAGTGTTACTTTTCTAGAACGCTTATAACAATATATATAATCCTTTCGTTTTAAAATGTTATTGCAATTTTGCATGTAACTAACAAACATTCAAAATTTCAGGTTACTTTATTTGCTTATTTAAAACTTTTTAAAAAATAATGAATCAAACATATATCACTCTTTTTAAAATAGGACAAGAATCTTTTTTTCTGCCAATCATTAAACAGAAAGCAAAATATTTTTTGGCATTATTCACTAAACACTTCCTCTTTTCTAAAGCGTATAGATTATTAATTTATTTCAAACTTTTATATATATATATATATAAATATATTATTTATTTTTTACAATTTTTTATTATTTTTTTATTATATTTATATAAAATAATTCATTTTAAATTAAATATATATAATAATAAATAAAAATAATTTAAATTAAATAAAAAAATGTAAATATAAATAGTAAATTAATCTGAAGACTGTATACATATGAAATAAATTTCATTAAAAAATTGAAATTTATAACAAATTATGGAATAAATTATGAAGTATCGTGCTAATGGCATTTTCTTTTTCCTTTTATTTTTATCCTCTAATTCATTTAAACCAAAATATGCATTAACTTTTTATGTTACTTTAAGAGTGTTAAGATTATTTTGCTTAATTTAAATCAATGTAATTTGTTTTTAGATCTTTTCGAATTTGCGACAGCATTCGCTTTCCTATTTAAGAAGGAACATGTAACACCAATCTGGATGAGTTATGTTCCTCTTCTACTTCTGAATACTCCGGAAGCAGTAGAGGTAAAAATATTAAAAGTTTAGACAGGTTTCAAATTCCTGAATAGAAAATTAAATGACTTTGTCTAAAAATTTCGAATACTCTATGTTTAGAATAATTTATCACCTGGAATCTAATTTGAGTGTAAACATGTAAAATCACAATTTTTTCTGGTATTGTTAGAAAAAGAAATTTTTTCCAAGATAATGAAATAAATTTGAAATTTATTTTAAAAGAGAAAAGTCATGGTAGAATGTTTCTCATGATCAGTTATAATTATAATTTTTTGGTGTTTTATTGCATGATTGGTTAAATTCAGATTGACACTCAAGAAATTAATATGAAAGTTAGATTTTGAATTAAAATATTTTTAAATAAAATGTTTTTTGTACAAAAATATAAGACTAAAAATCATTATAATAGTCTCGAGTTTAATTGGAAAGGGCAAAATTAGAACATATTAATTGAGTGTGCGAATAAAATTCCACGATACTAATGAAACCGTTGAAAGAGGAAAATAAAATATCATTGGTTATAAACGGAACGATCCGTCTTTTTTTGCTGAGGGCCGCTGGTGCATGTTAAATATGTCGTGGTCGCAATGTTTTCCAAGTGAAATGATACCTCTGGAAGTGGCATGTCAATATTAATTCTCTTATCTGCTTCTTAATTACAAAGACTCCCACCCGGTTGCTTCTATCTAATTGGTTGAGCCCAAATTACGTCTAAGTGTAGGAAAACATGCTGGTGCTACAAAAGCTCAGACTAGAACATGTTAGCTCTTTTAAATTCCATTTATAAAGCATTTAACACAAGAGTAAAATTGTTTCATAACGTATAATTACTTGGAAAATTCTCCAAATCATTTGAAAAAATAAAGCTTTGTATTTGTTATTTTTATATTTGTATTTGTTATTCAATACGAAGAAAAATTTTTAAAAATGTATAATTTTCAATCAATTTCAGGAAGTATTGAATGGGACAAAGGCAATGGAAAAAGCTGTGATGTATAAATGGCTTCACTGTTGTTTTAGGGATGGACTTATCTTCAGGTAAAAATTACCTTTTTTTTTCATATGAAGCTTTTGAAGGATTTTGGTCTACGTGAATAAAATATATAGAATTCTAAAGAGCGTTCTCCTGAAAAATCAATGCAAGTAAATTCCAATGAAAGTGATGGCATAAAAGCAAATTCCTGTTGTTTTGATTCAGTTGTAAAGATTCTTACATCTTTAGAAGATGCACGCAATTTCAATACAACTATTCTGGAATTTCATTCTAGCAATACGTAAAGGATTAAAGGAAATTATGTAATGAAGAAAATTAATCTTTAAGCAATTCAAAATATTTATTTGGTTTTAGGCATTTAAAATCTTTTTTATAAAGGTATTAGTAATATCTAAATTGAAATTTTAGTTTTGGCAAAGATATTAACACAAATACATCTCAAGCTTCAAAGAACACGCCTCTTAAAAGTGATGTACTGTTAAAAATGTTTTCTGAAACTATTTAAGCAGTATTTTTTTTAATGCCTTGAAAAATTCATTTTTTTGTTGGCAGGAAACCTTTTCTTGCATCTTTGAAAAGTGTTTTTGTAGTATCAGTTAGAAACTAAATTTTCCCATCGCTATAGCCCTTTAGATTGTATATTGAATAAAACAGACAATATATTAAATAAAACACACACACACATTAACAATGAAATGTTCAATCAAAACTATAATAATTAGGCACGATTTTTAAAAGATGATGTAAAATAATAATGAAAATAAATTAATGCATTAACTTATAATAAAGCATTCTAAGTTTTTCTATTATTAATGTTCTTCGTAATTGTTATTTTGTTTTTTTAAATAAATCTACTCTAATCAATTTTTGTCAACAAATCTGTATATAAAAATCTAGTATGTAAACATTGGATTTCTAAATACAATGGAAAATGCTCTGTGCTTACTAATGATAACGTTAAATTTTGTTCGAGTATTTTATTTCTAACTATGCGTGTTTATTTTTTTTTCCAAATTTATCAATTCATTTTGTATTTCAATAAAATTGATTTTTTGATAAATATATCATTCCTAGTTTCCCTTGTTTCCCATATTAACCGACTGGTTAACTGAATATTTAATAGTTTTACTCGTGATTTAATGTTTTGAAGCATTTAACAGGTAATTGACTTTTATGTAAAAAATATGTTGCTGTTGTTGTTACTATTGACATTTGGCAAAATCAAACCCACCCGTCAAGGACTGGCGAATGAAGTCGGAAAGAGCGTCTTCATTTCTTCAACAGAGCATCCCAACCAGGTAGGTGGAAGTTTATCTTTGGCTCATAGGCGGCAGCACCAACTGTGTCTTCAAATTTAGATACAGGAAGCCTGAGAAAATCCAAGGCCTGGCTCATAAACCCGCAGAGGTATTAATTTGGAATGGAAACATGGTGGATATAGCGACAAAGACATATTTTACGTGGCCTAGTCATGATTAGTGAACACGAAGGATCTTCGGTTGTGCCGGGATTTGAACTCAGTACCTTCCGATAATAAGGACGACACCATAAACATCGCGGCCTCGAAATGTGTGATAACAAAGTATGAAATTATAGTTTATACGTAATCTCATAAAAATACATTGACTTTCATTCTACCATATATTTTAAATAAATATGAATTTCGTTTGCAAGATATCAAAGGTTTTCGACTTCCGTCTCATGATTATTTAAACATTAAATTTTATATTTATGTTCATCATAATTTTTTAAATACAATAAAGAAATATGAGAAACGTTTTATGACGAATTTTAAACAAATATATTCAATTAAAATTTTTTTGAGAACTACATTATACACTGCAGGACATTTGTAGAGGCCGGATCACAAATCGCAATGTAGCATAACATTAAGCGACACATGAGGCCTATTAGGATAAAATATAGTTGCCACACTGTTCAGACATGAGAATAAAGAATATTTATTGATCTGAAAAATACAAAAAATGTGAAACATCTGAAAGAAAAAAAAATGTTCACTTGATACTGCATACGGAAAAATGGAACAATGAATCAAAGTCAGCAGGCACCTTGAAGAAAGATCAGTACGGGATATGTCCACCGTGGAGTGTGATGCATTATTCCACACTTCATATCATATTTTGCACAACATTCATTATCCAGCAGCTGTTGAGGCAATTTATCCCCTTCCTCTCTGAGTGCACAGATGAAGGTGTTATTGTTTGTCGGAGGATAGTTTCGACGAGCAACATGCAACCCACACATTTTCAATGGGGTTTAGATCTGGAGAACGTGATGGCCATACGAGGCGTTGAATACCCTCGCTATTTAGACAATCCTGAACAGCGAGTATTCGATGACATAATGCGTTGTCGTCCATAAAAACAAATTTTTCACCCACAGTACCAAGGAAAAGACGTACATGAGGAAGTCGAACTTCATTAATGTATCGTTGGCCCGTCATAGTCCCATTCGCAACCACATGTAGGGGCGTGCGGCCATTGATCATGGTGCCGGTCCACACCAGCTGTCTGGTGAATGGGACACACACAACAGGTCTGAGGGCGTATAGTTCTCCTCCCCTCAAACGTCTGGCAACAGTTTTTCGGGAGATCTGCTTTCCTGAGGCAGCAAGAAACTGATTTGCCACCTGCTGAGCTGTGGTGCGCCTGTTCCTTTTTGCTGATAGGTCGATATATCTGTCTTCTGCAGGCGTCGTACTTCTAACACGATCTCCCGCTTCCGCCTTCTACACATTCCAGTAGTTTTAAATGACTTCCACAGCCGTGAAACAACGCTGTGAGCGATGTCGAACTCCTTGGTAACATCTGTTATTTTTCGCCATTCTTCGATCTTTCCAATAATTCGGCCCTGTATAAAATTATCTAAGTGATGTCTTAGTGACTTGAAACAACAGCTGTCCACACGCGTCAAAACCTATAAAGCTCTCATGAACGCTATCACGTGATGAACAGACGTGGAAAAAAATTTGCATACACATACTTCTTCTTACTATATCCATCACTTATTCTAATTTTCCACATTTTTCTTCCTTTCATTTTGTGGTTGCTATGGATGATAGTGTTATCCATTCTTAGCAATTGTCCAGCAGTGTATCTGTTTCTAAAATGAATCTCAATTATATCTTTTAAGAATTCCTTGAAAGTACAGGTATATACTTCAAAAATTGATCTATATAATGTTTAAATAAATTCTATTATGAGATTATAAATAAAGATGTGCTGGGGTAGCTTGGTCAGTTAGGGCGTCGTTCTTGTTATCAGGCTGTAGTGAGTTCGATCTTCGACTTATCCGAAGACTAATTCACTAATGGTGACTGGAAGCATAAAATATGTCGGATCGCAATGTTCTATGTGTCTTCTCTTGCCTTAATTTATAAATTGAAAGATTTAGATGGTGCTGCCATCTATGAGGTAAAGTCGTATATCCACCCTCGTATGGGAGTGTTCTGTTAAAAAAAACGGAAGACTCTCTTTGTGATTTTATTCGTCCAGTCCGTGGTGGGTGTGCTTTGCTTTACTAAGTGTCATTCGTAACAACAACATAAATTAAAGATTAATGGTGGTACTATCAAAATACGTCATCAACTTGAAATATAAAAATTTGAAGGCCAAATGTTTTCAATCATTCCGAAATAAGACATATTAAAAAACTAACTTCGATGCATCATTTGTTTGACGTAGTATTAATATATGACGGAAAACTGTAGTATTAGAGAGTAATCAAAATGAGCTAGAAGAAATCAGATTGCTAGCAGTAAGATCTTAACCAGTTTTTAGATAATGACAATAGTCTCAAGCTCCAAATGCTAAATTTAAAAGGCTAAGATATCGTTTGTCCCCCAATTACAATAAAAAGACAATTAATTTCATATGAATGTGTTCAAATACAATGATGTATCATTATCGCTCTGGAATACCTACTGACATTAGATTAACTCGTCTTCGTATCGGACTCAAACGTTTGACACATAGACATTTGTTCCTCAGCGAGTTAAGTCCTTGGTGTGAAACGTGTGATGAAAAATATTCATTTTATCATAATTTAATTTCATGTCATGATTTTAACAACCAACAACTAATTATATAACATTAAATGATTTGTTGGGGAAACCACCCCACATAGACCTATTTGACTTTTAGAAGTCAGTAGGCTTTTTTAAATTTTATTCAATTTATAGTATATATATATATATATAGACGAATATAAAATTTATAGTTTTTTCTTCTATTTACTATTTTAATATATATTAGAATTTAACGTCATTGTATACAATTTTTTTTTGTTTTTTAAAGAAATAATTTATTGTTGTTTGGGTTTAAAAAATATTAATAATAATATAATCTTAGACTTGACACAGCATGTCCGTTTTTGGACCTTTTACCATAAAACCCAACCAACCAACCTGGAATACTAACGTATCTTACACATAAATTTGTGTTATACTGGTGAATTAAACATTGAAAAATATTGAAATTCAAACAACTACATATTAAAGTAAAGTTTACATATTTAAACATGTTAATGTTTCTAAAGAAATACTTATGATTCTATCTTTAGTTGATTGCTTTAACTGATGGTTTCCCCCCCCCCAAGAAATTTTATGCATTTAAGAAGGAAAAAAATAGTGGATAAATGTTATTTTTAAGGTTTTATATTTTGAAAAAAATCTCAAAAAATGGAAAAAAATTTTCATATTTTTTTAATACAGCTCTTCAGAAGCTCCATATTTTCTAATACATATAAAATAGAAATTATATAAAAAAATATAACAATACATATAAAGATATTTCATAAATATGTTTTTTTCTTGGAGACAAATTAAATATGCACAATTTTTTAACTCTCAAATCATGAAATGTTTTTCCTCTACAAAGAATTTCGAATTAATTATTAGAGTTGAAAATTAATTAAAAAAATTTATTTACCTAAATGTTGGGAATATGGAATGATTAAACTATTTTAGAAAGTGTTAGGTAGTGCTCTTTCTCCCTTATATAAACATTAAGCTGTAATATACTTAAAAAATAATGAGTGGCCACTAAATGGTAGTAATTAATGTCGTGCTAAGAGAAATGTATATTTAGCTAAGAGAGTGTATGAAGGTGCTTGCTATGAAAAAGCTAGGTAAAAGATGTCCGTGTAATAAGCCTAATTTTAAATAAATCCTCAAATATTAATAAACTTAAGTACTCATTCCTTCCCCACCTAATCAAACAATAACGGAATATCTGATAAATCCGAAAGGGATAAATCGCGTCGCTTCGGAATTCGGGTTGGCGAATTTTAATTGTTTCGTTTTGAAATGTGGATTAACGTATTTAGTAGTGTATTTTCCTTATCCTATCCAGTTGGAACTCCAAAGCATTAGCAGCGGAGCTGCTTTTACTTTTCCATCCGTAGTAGTAAAATCATGTATTAGAGAAAAGATGAAAGGAGGGTGGAGTCATGAGCTGGAAAGTAATGTATTTTAAAGTAATGTAAGAGATTTATAAAAATTATGTGTATAAGTATAAAGTTTTTCCTCAATTTTGCTTGCAAACAGTAATTTCGTTTTTAAAGAAACAATAAGTTTTGGCCTGGGCGAAATGGAAGTAATAATTTCGTTATTGATAAAGTATTTTATGTGTCAAGTAATTAAATATTAATCATTGTAAAATATAAATATTTATTGTCAAGTAATTAAGAATGATAAGATGTTTGAGGAAGGCTAAAGTAGATTTAGTAGAAGTTGCAACAGAATTAGGTTTCTTGATACCTGAAAATGCTAAAATAATTGATTTAAAACAGATAAAACAGAACAAGAGACGTAAGATGAAGAATAAGATTTTATTAAGTAGGATTACTGAAGATCGAATTGCATCTGAAATACCCGCCAAAAGTTTTTCCGACAACAAGCAGGAACTTCAACGTTTACATATCGAAAATATTGTCCAAAATGTAAATATTTCGGATTTAAGCAGCATTGATGAAAATAAAAACGTACTCACAGACTTTGGAAACTTAATGCACGAGTATAGAATCAAAGATGGGGATATAAATTTTTATTTAGTTTTATTTAAGCAATAATGATTTTTCGTACTTATAATTATTTCCATTAACAGATATAAGTAAAGTGCTGATAAGTTTAGATATAAATTTTTAAATCATATTAAAAATCCAGAAAGTACCTAGACGGATTATTCATTCGAATTACAAAACTATTTTGAGGAGTGGGTAACGGGACTCGAGATTTCAGATTTTAATAGTTTAAAAACTTTAATTATTACTGAACAATTAAAGAAAGAAGTAAATTTAACAACTCCGGAAGATTTTGTGGACGAATTGCCTAAAATTAATACCCCAGATCAATTAGCAGATAAATTTGGTAATTATCATAATGTTTGATCTATTAAAAACAATAAATTAAGAAACTCATCGAAATATAATTCTTATAATGACAAATTCTGAGTAAAAAAGAAATCATTTCAAGAAAAGTATTAATCGAAAAAAGTTAGTCAGCTCGGATGTTTGAAATGAAGGAGAATTTAAATATTATTTGATTGATTGTTTCCAAATGAAAAAAATTTATTTGGTTGATTGTAGGCATATCTAATAAATGCCCGTTGCCAAAAAGTTTTGCTGACTGTAAGAGATATAAAAAACAAGGTTATTTTCAGCGAATGTGTAAATTTGATACCGAACAAAAGCGTATGGGGAATAATTTATCAGTCAGTCAAAACAATTCCGATGCAAGCACGTCGTTGGCACCTACGAACAACTTAAAGGACGCTTATATTTATAAAAAATAAGTAATTGCATTATTTGAAAAAGTAAGAAGCTGTTAAGCTACTTCCTGTATCAACCAATGCAATCACCTTACTTCTATACATATCAATTAATGCATATATATCAATTTTGCGATACTTTTAAAGAAACGTATCGCAATAAAAATGAATCTGAATGTGACACCAGATAGAAGTAATTTAAAAGGTTTTAGAAATAAAAATAAGTTAGAGACTAAGGCTCTTGGAAAAGCTGTAGACAATATTTGTGTAAATGATGTAGTTGGAAAATTTATTCCTTTATTAATTGTCGAAAATAATTCCAGATCATGCGATTTAATTTTAGGTAGAACATAATTACATTTACCATACATTGCTTTTACGTATATTGGGGAAAATTTAAAATTTGGATACTCAAATAACGACGTTTTCTTTGAAATTCAGGTATATATTAAGAAAAATACAGTTAAATTAAAAGCATTAAATGAGTCAGAAATCGAAAGTAAATCAATTAATCTAATTAGAGCGAAAATTGAAGAAACCGATGATTCGATATTTAATGGGGCAATTTTAGTCAATTTTAGAATTGCGATATCATTCTTAAAGTATCTAACGAAGAAACAATTGTACTAGTAATGAAGAAGAATTTGAATTAAAAATTAGGAAAGACCAGATCTTAGGTAGGGGAATGGCAGTAAGTCAGGAATGCTAAACCCTATCGTATAAAGTAAAAAGTGATAATGAAAAAGTTGAAGTTATAACAATTAAAAAAAGAGAAGTCTTCTATTTTAATGGAAGATATATAATTCGTGCAAAATGTCTTTTGAATGAAATGTATTAGGAATGTTGTTCGATATTTCATATCAAGAGTAGAGCACTTCAATGTTCTTTTGGCACAAATTGTTTCCCTAAAATTCATGAAAATGAATGTTAAATTAATATATTTAGAAATATCTAGGTGAATCACAGAACATCCTTTGAGTCCTCATAATTCCTCAATATTTTAATTTGAAAAAAATTCTGATATGAAATTTATCTACAATTTTCAAAATCAAAATAATTTTTTATTAATGAGTTCAGTATCTTTTGTAATGAACTTTCTTAAGTGATGAATTCAACTTAGCTCATTTAATTTCTTTTTCTCAATTTTACATCCTGGATTGAAATTTAAGGTAAACAGAATATTGCAGATCATAATCTTACTTGACAAACACGAACATATAAATTTAATTCAACATATTAGTTATTTCTGATTATTATAACAAATGAATTTTTCCTATACTTATCAACGATGGCTAGAATTACGTTGTATACCCTGCAGTTTTTACAATAAATTTTAGGCTCAGAGTCATACAATTGCTAGCTTGCAATTTCAATGACTATGACATTATTAAATAAAATTCTGCTATATTATGGTTCATTATAGGAGGTCAGTTAGACATTTTATTTTTCCCCTTTCAAATATATATTTATGGGTACAAACAGATACTTACATCTTTATTATGCATCACATTTTATCATCTAATTCTAATGTAATTATATTTATAATATTGTAGCCAAAAAGTTATATATTTTATACTCATAAATTTATTTCTTTTCATGTATATAAATTATATTTTCTTAAATATTTATGAAATTTTTTAGCATTTAAAATTTTGGAACTTTCTTTGAAATAAAATTTAAATATAGAACTTCATATGAAGCATTAAAAACAAAATTTGTAATTTTTTTTTTTATTAATACAGTTATGGTAATAAGTGGAAATCTCGTCGAAAGCAACTAACTCGAGCATTCCACTTCGACAGACTTAAAGTCTTATTACCGGTCATCAATGAAGTCTCTCAGAAACTCGTGAAAATTTTAGAGAAAGATACCACCAAGGATTTTATAAGCATTGAAACTCCTTTACATCATTGCACTTTAGATATAACTTGCCGTGAGTGAATTTCTTTTTTACTGAAGATATAATTAAGAAATAATAATCCTGTTGTTTTCTTACAATTACAATACAATTGGTGAATAATTATTGATAACTGTAAACTTAAATTAAAAATTTTAATGGCGTTTTAAAACTTTATCTGGTAATCTTCATTTGTATATCGAAATTAAAATTTAAATAATTTTAATGATATATTTGATATTTAAAAATGCTCTGATGTTAAGAAACAAACAATAGCTTAGTTTTGAACCTTTGATAAAAATGTTTCAAATCATTAAAATATTTATATACTGAATCAAATATTTTGTCTTAATGTTATTATTAATTATTGTTTTATAAGACATTCAATCCTTATCAATTTTAATCATGTATGACAACTTTTTTAATGTAACACTTAGGATCAAATGTGAACAGTATTTTCTGTTGTCCAATTGTTGTGACAAATGAACTCAGATGAGCTGAATTTATTTTACATCGACTTGTCACCTATGCCAGGCTGTATATTATTTTGATGCGAAATATTCATTCGATATTTCGCATCAGCTAAAAAATAAGTAGAAAGTTGGATCAATGAATTATGAGAAACACAGATTCACTGTTACGAGTCGATAAACTATTGAAATTATATGGACTGCTTTTCCATACCTGCAAACAAATGTTTTTTCTACACTATTGGCCATTAAAATTACAGCACCAAGAAGGCGACGTGCTACAGACGTGAAATTTATACGAAAGGAAGAAGGTTCTGTGATATGCAAATGATTAGCTTTTCAGAGCATTCGGACAAAGCAGGCGCCAGTAGCGACACCTAAATTGTGTTTAAATGAGGAAATTGTTCAGCCGGTTCCTCAGACAAAAATTGCATTTGAACGTAGTTGCCTGGTGAAAAAATGTTGTGATGACTCATTTAAGAAGGAGAAATGCGTACCAGCAAGTTTCTGACTTTGATAAAGGTCGAATTGTAGCGTACCGGGATAGCGGTTTATCTTATCGCAGTATTGCTGCTCGCGTCGGTCGAGATCCAATGACTGTTAGCAGAATATGGAGTCGATGGGTTCAGGAAGGTAATACGGAACGCCATGCTTGATCTCAACGGCCACCTATCACTAGCAGCCGAGAAGACAGGCATCTTATCCGCATGGCTGTAATAAATCGTGCAACCACGTCACAAGCCGTGAGTCAAGAAACGGGGTCGTTTGGAAGACATCAAGTGTTTGCACGAACAGTTCGACGACGTTTGCAGCAGCATGGACTCTCAGCTCGGAGACCATGGCTGCAGCTTCTCTTGACGCTGCGTCATAGACAAGAGCGTCTTCAATGGTGTGATCAACGACGAACCTGGGCGCACGAATGGCAAGACGTCATCTTTTCAGATGAATCCAGGTTCTGTGTACAGCATCATGATGGTCACATCCGTGTTTGGCGGCATCGTGGTGAACGCACACTGGCAGCGTGCATTCGTCATCATCATACTGGCCCATCACCTGGCGTGATGGTATGGGGTGCCATTGGATACACGTCTCGGTCACCTCTTGTTCGCATTGACGGTGCTTTGAACAGTGCACGTTACATTTCTGGTGTGATACGACCCGTGCCTCTACTTTATATTCGAGCCCTTCGAAACCCTACGTTTCAGCAGGATAATACCCCACCGCATGTTGTCGGTATTGTACGGACTTTCCTTGATATGGAACATGTTCGGTTGTTGCCCTGGCCAGCACGTTCTCCAGATCTTTCACCAACAGAAAACATCTGGTCAATGGTTGCTGAGCGACTGGCTCGTCACAAAACGCCAGTCACTACGGTTGATGAACTGTGGTTTCGTGTGGAAGCTGAATGGGCATATGTACCTGTACATGCAATCCAATATCTGTTTGACTCAATGCCCAGGCGAATAACTACTGTTATTACTGCCAGAGGTGGTTGTTCTAGGTACTGATTTCTTAGATTCTTTTCAGCCAAATTTTTTTTAAAATTTAATCACTTGTTAATTCTAGTATAATATATTTGTTCAATAATTATCATTTTGTTATCTTCATTTCTTCCTGGTGTAGCAATTTTAATGGCCCTTAGTGTATTTATTATACCCTATTTAAATATTGTTATACAAGTATTTAAATTTTGTTATTGTGTAAGTATTTAAATACATTTTAAGAATTGAATGAACTCAAAGCAATACTTTAAGTTAATTTAACTCTTATTATCAATAAAGATATATTAATATCCTAGTTAAATAAGTATATCTAGTTAATTATTGCTTTGAGTTGAGCCAACTCTTAAAATTGGATTTTTAAAGTTTAGTCCTCTTAATTTCTAAAGCATGTCTTTTTTTATTCCTATATATATGTTCCATAAATATTATTCTGGTATTTACTTTCTTACCCGATACAACAAGTGCAATGTGTACAATAGTATAAAGAAAAAATTTCACAATAATTTTTAGCAAAATTTTGCATTCACTTTTATGGGAACTTAAATAGTTCCTTGTTTAGAGAATAGAAGTCCTTTTAATTTGGCTTAGTTAGGCAGCATAGATCTTGCACACACGTTTGTTTTGTTGATGTTAATATTGAAACTGAATTCCATGGTAATTTTAAAATTTATTGCACATTTTGTAACGAAGAATAGAAATTATGATCCTTGAGTATTTTAGTCTCCTTTTAGAAAGAACTTAATCTTCCTTCTACACATGAAATCATTTCATATCTGTCTTTTTAATGATATTAAAAATATGTTCTATTTCTTATGATTTGTATACATTGAAATTTATTTGGCATTCGATGCCATTAAAACTGTTTTGCATTCATTGGCCAATAATCAGAATTATAAACGATTACAATCGTTCATAAGAGGTAGAATTTAAAAAAAATCTAATTCAGATGTGATGTAAATTTTTAATGCTTTTTGCGGTTATTTAGAGATTATCAGATGGAACAAATTGTAGTTTCTCACACTATTTGCTTGTTTTTTTACATTTAATTTAAATTCACAAAATAAAAGAGTGATTGCTTAATCTATATATTAGCATAAAATTTATTAACTAAGACATGACACATATTGGTAATTATAATAATCACAAGATAAATATGAAGTCTTTATTTGATAGATGTTACCCTATGTTCCAGGGTATATTAAAGAACTACACAAGTATTTACTTTCTACTCTAAAAAAGATCTTTTAGTTATTATCAAGCATGATTATATAACTGTTACGAAATGAAAATTATATTTTTTACAATGATAAGTTATTCCTTTTATAAATTTAATAAATATTTCTTTTCATTTTAAAAATGTATACAAACTTTAAAAATTTTAAATTGTGAACGCATTTCTTCTTTCATGTAAATAAAAAATTCTTGTAGAGTAAAATGCTTTAGAAACTACACCATAACTCATTATTCAAACTTTGTATAAAATTATAATTAATACTGAAAAAGTAATCATTTAATTACTGCAACGAAACAAAATCAGGAAATTTGTTACAATAAAAAAAACATAAAACAACAGCAAAGAATTCAAAAGAAAACAATTCTGAATGAGATTTCTGTTTAAAACATA
>JAPDSC010016531.1:0-16918 GCA_026290005.1 Latrodectus geometricus | reverse complement strand
CATTTAAAAAATTTATTTCAATTATTAACGCATAAAAAGTTAAAATTTATACAGGGAAAAATCACATAAGCCGCATCTATGTATAAAATATAATTAAAAAAATAAAAGAGATTAACTCTCTTTGTTCAGTAATTTTTGATGTACATTATTACAATAATATTATACAAAACACAGTTAAAAAAATCATTTTGACAGTAAAACTACTAACATAATGAGAAAATCTCAAATGTGTGACAATTCTTTTTTAAAAAATGATTTAAAAAAGCAATTTTCTATCCTTAAAAAAAGTTTTACATTATTCCATAAAGTATAATTCTGATTTTCTCAATGGATGAAATTGAGCTAAAAATTAAAAATAAATAATACGTATTAGAAATTACTTTATAAGAATATTGGGAGAGAACATAAAAAGGCGGACGATTAAAAAAGCCTATCGTGATACAAAAAGTTTCTTTTTTAAATTACATTAATATGGTGTACATTAATATTATTTAAAAGTATATAGTAGATAAATTTCTTTTATTCTATACACAGTTTTTGATGTAAGTCTAGTAGCTTTTCCAATAGTGATAAAGCCTTGAAATCTAGTTAAATTAAAAATTGTTATTTATTATAAGCATGAATGATTGAATATAAAATCTGACTGCTCAGTGCGTTTATAAATATGATATTGTGAAAAAAATCTTCTCTTAGAGGACTCTTTAGATTTTCCTCACTGAATATAAAAAAGAACAAACTGTCAAAATAAAATTTTCCTTTTGATAATTTTCCTCTTGAATACTTTTTTAAACTTAAGTTTATTTTATATTAGCGTATTAACTACATAACTTTTTGAATCTATTTTAAAATTAATCCAAATTAATTGTAATTGAAATTTACTAATGAAAAATCTTTAAATTTCAAAATATATAATCAAAAATAATTCTATATCTGCAAAGGATGTTTGATTAATAAAATTCAAGAAAATAAGTTAAAATTGTAGAAATTGGTATAGTAGATAATAATAATCAATTTTAAGTAATTATTATTTCTTAAAATGCTTAAATAGTAATTGCCTTTCAAAGGATATTTTGATACCAATAAGTAAAGATGGAATTTTGCTTTTTATGAATTAAATATTGAACTTATCTTTTCTGAAGCCACAGATTTTAATTGTATTTTAATTACTAAAAGTGTGTAACCTTAAGGTTGGCAATGAATAAATTTAGATAATTCTTCTTGACAATAAATCTGTATTACACTTGCAGATTAATACTAATGTTTGGTTCAATAGACAATATTATAAGTTACTATAGAATACTCGTTTGTGTAGTAAAGACTTTTGAAGAAATGAGTAATAATTTGCTTCGAAGGGAGAAATATCAACTTTACTGCTTCATTTAAAATTTAAAATAGAAACTCCGGAGTAGAAAAAAAATATCAATCACAAGACTTCTAATGTATTTTTCTAAATGAAAAACCACTTTTAAGTGATACATTAAAAGTATTTTATATGAATAACGCATTATATTTTTTAATAGCGAAAATATAGCTTAAGTAAAGCAATGGCCTGACATATGATTTGGATCCTGTTCCATTAAGAGAAACAGCGGAATATTATTTTACACATTTTAATTACAATTGTTCAAAACAAATGATGCTGAACCTTCTAGTCACCTTAATTCAGCATTTGTTTCAGAAAACACAATAATTTTTCCGGATATTAAATTGAAATTGCTTGAGATAATTAACACATGAAAAAGTCGTGAATAGAATATTTCGCATGAACACTTATCCATGAGGAAACTCTCTTCGAAGCTTTCTGCTCCAAGTTCTATAGTGGTAACCGTGTTTGTTTCAACCAAAAACAGTTACGCAGTGAGGATTCACAATGATGTATTAAGCTGTTTCAACACAAGAAAATATTTTTTCAAGATAATAGGGTTCCAACACATCAGTCAACAATCAAATCAGTTTTCCTGTGGAATTGAAGTTTCACTTTAATCTACAGTTTAAGTGGACTTTCAACGTAAAGTGAAAAAAAAAATGTTTTTGACAAAATTTTGGCCTTTGAATTTTCGGATGTTATTGAATTAATGACAAGCAAAAATACTATACACATTATGCATTTAGATCTAAAAAAGTTACATATTTATGCGAGATGTTTAAAAGAATAACTTTTATGCTGTGCTGTCATTTGCAATATTTAAGGCCGCAACAAAATCTATATAATTACAATCCTTATCCTACTTATCAGTCGAATTTTTGAATTGCCACGAAGCATGATGAATGGATGTAAGTTCCTGTCAAACTTAAAACTATTTGATTTCGAAGTTCTAATCAAAGCGATTGTATAATTAATTTAAATTACAATTGACGCTGATTTGAATTCCTTGCGAAGTTAGTTATGTTACAAGGGAGAATTAATTTAAACTTGTAACATTTCATTCCAAAACTCGTTTTAAAAACGAGAGCGTTTAAAAATAGCTACTTATGTTTACGCATAGATCACTGAGAGTAGAAAATAAAGTTCGGGCATTCGGAATTGATTAAAAAATAATAATTACTATTTTATTTTATTTTTTTAAATTTATTGCATCATATATTTCCATTTTTTCCAATGTAAGACCGATATAAAATAGACTGAAATCCCGATTCCAGAGTTATTAAAGCTCGTATTTAAAGAGACTTTTCAAGCCCTCAATTCTTACAAATGAAGGATAACTATATTGGAAGAGTTTAAAGTGGATTCCGAACCCCTATAAATATTCAAATATGGTTTGGGAATAGAATCCAAAAACTGTTATACCGAAAGCCAAACCGTTCACCATCCAATTCGAAGCTTAACTTTTCATATCGGAAAATAATTAACACTGATAAACATTGAAGTTTGATATCATTTTAGATATTGATAGAATTGGTTATTTTTTTAAAAAAAAAATTATAAATTTATTTGTATTGTCTTGTAAAAACAATTATAATTAAAGAAAAATTATGTTTATATTGTTAAGGTTGATGATGTGTTAATGTGATTGATTAAATAAAATATAATTTTTAAACAATATAAATCCTATATTTTATGACAAGCAATAGTAACACCATATTTAGCTTAAAATAGGTGTATAAGAGTGTGTAATTTTCATTTTAGAGAATACTATCAATAAAATAAATTACTAAAGTTTTAGTAACTTAATAAAAGCTGGTCATATATGTATGTTACAAAATTATATTTTTAGAAAAACACTTATTACTGAATAAACAGATCAATAATATCCGATATATAATATACTTTCAAATTCTTCATTGTGGTATTTTATTTAAATATAATGAATATATTTATTATGTGGTTTCATTCCTGGTTTGATAAGAAAATTACCAAATAAAATATGAATTTTCCAATAAACATTGCAGGTAAAAATATTTCACAGTTCATGTGTTAGAAATTTAACTAAGAAAATAGATATTAAAATAATTTCATGGGTTTACAATATCTGCCATCTAATCACATCATTTCACTTTCATCACAAGTATAATCGATTGCGACATCGTTAGGAACACCAAGAATATCAATTGAGACGGTATTACTTGGAATTTGTTAACTATATTTGAGATCACCGATTAAACAACGAGATTAAAACTGAAATCAAGATGGCTTTTGATTTCAGGATAATAAAAATTATAAGAGCAATTTCAATAAATTTAAGTAAAAAAAGTTGTAGGAAGAATAAAAAAAATCGAGGAATGAAAACGAAATTAAATTTACATACATAGAAACAAATTTGTAGTTATTTTAAAAAACATAAGTTTTCGGAAAGAATTCGAAACTTTGATATTTTTTTTATTAGTTTATGATTGCATGATCATAAGGATTTTAAAATGTCTATAATCTTTTCTCACACAATAATCAAAAATGTCTATACGGGATTTTACAGAATAATTATTATTGAAAGTGAGTTCTATACGTAGTCTAGTGTATTTTCCATCCTTATTTATAATTGAAAATTAAGTTGTTAGACACTGTATAGTACTTTTCTGTTTAAAATATATTAGCATGGGTAGGAGTACTGAAATTTTTTTTCAGGACAATATTTTCAAGAAATATCAGGACATTTTTCAGGACATATGTCAATAATTAAACAAAACCAATGTTACTTTTACATACTAATTTCTGTTTTATGAATATAACACATTTTAGAGAGGAGTATACTATTTAATAAATTTTGAGTTTTTAATTTTTAATACAAAAATATGAAAAATGATACAGAAATTTAAACTTTTTATACTGAACATTTTTAAAAACTAATAAGTTACATGATAAATGCTTTATATTACAGTAAATTTATATGTATAACTAATGTTCATTTTGAACAGGATGCATTAGCATTTAATTCCAATAATTTAATACTACTCTTTTTCAACTAATCATTCACAGATGCAGTCTCTGCATTAGCAGCAGATAGCATAATTTGTCTAACTTTCACATCACTCATGATCATCACTAATAGCACATGCTATTTTTTATTTGCATTATCCAAAAGTTTTTGAGCTGCACACTTATTATCAAGCAAATATTATCAAACAAATTTTTCTTTTTTTTTTCTCAAGTTCATTAATTTTTCTAACACGTGCGATTTTTTAAACTTTTTTTCACAAGTACCTTTTATGTCTTCCTCCTCCTTTCTTTTCTTCTCTAATTGTGTTGCATCTTTTGATTTTGGCATACATGATGCATATTCTGCATGTGAGATTTTTGAATGTAATGCATCATTTCTTTATATATGGAATGGAGGAAACAGAATTGCCATGCATTCCAAAAACATCATGACAAATGAATAAACTTTGAACTGTTAATTCCAATAAAGCTTTCTCCTTTGTCACAACAGAATTGTTAGTCGAAAAAACTTTTTCTGGTTCGGAATTTACATTTAATAACGACAGACATGCTTTAATAATAACTTTAGAAAGAGTAGGATATTTTATATAACCACCAGCATCTTTTATATTAAAAACTGCATTCCAATATTTACAGATATTTTGGTCATTATCATAATTATTCATAAGCAAAGTCGCATCATTACACATGTAAAGAATCCACTATTCATTCATCTTATCAAAGTCTGAAGAAGTTTTATTCACGAGGAATATGTTAAATTAATCTGCTAAATGAGCTCCTAGACTCTCCCTCTTTTTATTATAAGGAGACAAACACTGGAAATCTTAGAGTAAAGGATTTATAGAGAGTTTTTGAAGCAAATGCTTAGAAGTTGCTATGTAGCAACTTCTGACACTTTGTAGAAATGTTGTTTTATCCGTAAGCTTTTCCCGTATTGCTGTTGTACCATGACCTATTTCAATCTTGTTTTTAAGTTTAATCAGTTTTTTCCTGAATCAACATTTATTTATAGCAACTTTACTCCATTTTTTTCGAAAATTTCTTCTGGATTTAAAAATTTAAACATGATACTGCGAATAAGTTAATTTAACTTACTGTACATCACATGTACTAAAGGTTAGACTTTTTGCATTAGAAGTAAATATGGTTCAAAAGTTTTACAAAAAATGAAACAAAATGCCGATATGTCTTATGGTCTTTCAAATGTTTTATAATTCGAAGATGTCAATCAGAAAGAGGATATTTCGACTCTTTAGATACTTTAACAATAAAATATTCTTTTAAAACATCATATTGCTCATCGATTTTCTCACAAATTGACCCCAAAGTTAACCAACTTCTCTCAACATAACGAAGGAAACTAAGTCTAGTTAAGGTTTCTTCCAGTATTTCCAACAGTAAGGAATGATAATCTTCTCTTCTTGAAAGGGATAGCTTGAAAAATTGATGAATATCTACAGCAAATCTATCAATAATACAATCAATTGTATCAATACCATTACATAGTGTTCCATGGATTATGTATAAGCAACACATACCCAAATCAATTAGTAATGGTAAACTTTGCTCTTACTCAATTCACGATTTATTTGCTTTAAAACAGCTAAATTAACTCTTAGTCCATTCATTGACAACTGCATTAATTTTTCTAAATTCAAACCATTATTTTCAATAAAATTAAATAAAATTTTTACAATTTTTTTGGCTTAGAATGTTTTAAAAAATGTGATTCGAGGTAACAAATGACATTTTTTCCTGGTTTATCAAACCAATAGATGTAAATATTCAACTGTTTCTTTATTTGTTTTTTATTAGTTCCTCAAAAAGTAAAACAAAATGTGAAGTGCCGATATCCCGAAACAAAAGAATTTAGAAATACGGAGCTAGTCCAAAATTAATTATATATCCGACTTTTTATATCAAATAATTTGAGATTTTTTGCTACGCAGGAATCGTCAAAAATTTCTCCGTAAATGTTAGCTAAATCTTTCAAAGTTGACAAAGAATAATTATCTTTTTTATTGTCATTAAAACTAAAATTGTTTTCTCTGATGTTGTTTTGGGAAGCCATGATTTGTTATTCACTACTACAGTCGATGTCGAGAATTCAGATGAAGTTGATGACTTGATAGTAAATAGTATTTGATTCTTGTAACAGCTCATAGCTTTCTTGTGTTTTAATCTGCATGAGCAAACACTTGTCTAAAATCCATATTTAGAACACTGAATTTGCTTTTGCATACGAAACACTCCGCAGAATGAACATCGTCAACATTTCGGCACCATGTCTTAATTACGCATTTATACCCATCTTGCATTGCCAATCATTTATAGGAAAATTTCTTTTTCCTCGGCATTTTTAAAAGAAAATTAATTCTTTTCAAAAAATAAATTCTAAACTTGCTAATAAACGGTCTTCAAAACACCCATCAAAATTGTTCAAAATGACGCGTTAAGCATTTCAAAATTAATCATATATCCGACTTTTTATATCAAATAATTTAAGAATAAACGGTCTTCAAAACACCATCAAAATTGTTCAAAATGACGCGTTAAGCATTTCACGCATGCGCATAAACGTGGGCAAATAATTCTCACAATTTTGCCATCATTATTAATTGTTGTATAAATACTAGAAATAGAATCTTTCGACAGTAAAGGCAAAAAATAGAATTTAATGGTTAAACCAAACCTAAATTTTTTTGATGTCAGACATTCGTGACCAAAGGCAGAAAATCAGGCGGAGACAAATGTTTGGCAAACCTATTTCCTGTTTGAAAAAGAACAAAAAAGGAAAAAAAATTTCTTTTTGAATAGAAAGCAGTAGAAAGAAAAAATATATTCCAGAGGAAGAAATATTTACCACTGAAAAATGTAAAATTATTAAAAATTAAACTTTCAAAGGAATATGATAAAAAATTAAGGAATTCCAGGATTTATTTCTTAAAATAAAGACATTTCAGGACGCTTTTTAAAAAATCAGGAATTTAAGGAATATCAGGACAACTTCGAGCCCTGTATATTAGTCTTCAATATTTAAATTTTCGTGGATACGTATGTGACCACACTCATATAATCGCATACAATATGAGACTATCAAATATTTTTACTGTTTGCTAGGAACAAAGTGTTCAAATATCTATCTTTACAGGATGATTTTTCAAAAGTAAAAATCACCAGAGCTATATATTCTATAAAAAAAAAAAAAAAATTATTTATAAAATCATTTACACAGAAATTGTTACATCGAGTTTTGAGTTGAGTTGTTGAACAAAATCCTATGAGAACGCCTAAGCGGGTTCTCATAGGGTTTCTGTTCTGTATTCGAAGTTATAGGTTTTTCAATTAGATCTGGATTAGATAAAAAGAAATCTTCCAACTTTCTGAATTCCAGTTTTTGTCACACGTTCACACTTGTCTAATATAATAAGGAAGAATAACTTTTTTCTTAAAATTTTTTCTGGCGGTGTTCGTATTTTAAGAGCATACAGGCTTTGCACTGGTCTCATGAACTCCCAGCTCTTGGTTTTTACTTTGGTAAGATAAACTATGTCATCTTTTCTGGAAAACACCTCAAGTATTCTTCGTAAAGGTCAGCTCAGATGCTTCTGGTTTGGTACTTCAACTAAAACTATTTATCCCAGATTAAATTCACGAATTTTTCTAATTTTATTAGTTGCCTTATGCAATCTAATCTAAAAGGCTACTAGTATCTGCCTGAAATTTGCATATGTACAAATGCCGCTTGCGCAAGCTATTGCCTGATATCTCCAAATGATCGAAATCTATCACACCAATTTTCTTATGTTCTCTCAGGAACATGGATGATGTCAGAAGCTGTAGATTGCCTTCTTCTGTTAGGTATGTCAGTGGTTATGAATTCACAATATCTTTACAATCACGGAGGAGAGTATTCATTTCTTCGTATATTAAACAAGTTTTTCTTAACACTCTTTTCACTAGGGCAATAAGACGTTCCCACCATGGCTCTGAGGGTGGTATAAATTTTCAAATAATATCTCTTTTTTCCCCTCTTCTTCATTTACATGTTCCAATCAATAAATTGAGTACTCTATTGGCTCAAACAAAATTTGTTCCATTGTCTGTATATATGACAGATGGAGACCCATCATCTGAGATAAAACGCCGTAATACTAACAAAAAACTTTCAGTTAATAGTGAGAAATGTGTTCAAGGTACATTTTTCGATATACAACACAAAGTGTGAAATCCATGTTTTAGAGCCATCTCTTAGAAATAATGAATCATGTAAAACTTTTTAACAAAGAAAAGATACATGGTGAATGGGACAACTACAAGAGAGCACTCACTAACTATAACAAAAAAGTTAGGAAAAGCAAACAAGAATCCTGGAGAAAGTTCTGTGAAGAGGTGAATTCAATCTATGAAGGAGCTAGACTCCAAGGAATCCTTAGAAGGGATGAACCTATAATGGTTGGAACCTTAAAGGATGAGGATGGCAAATTTGCTAGTACCGGAAAAGAAGTAATGGAAGTTATGGCCAAAACTCACTTTCCGGGAGCCATTGATATTGATAGCAAAGAAGGGCAGCATTTCATTGGTTCTGTAAAAATAATTCAAAGAAATCAATGGACCTATGCTAAGAGCATTATCAATCATGATAAAGTGAGGCGGGCTATTTCCACCTTCAAACCTCTCAAGAGCCCTGGACCTGACGGAATCATGCCTGTAATGATCCAGAAGGCAGGGGATCTTATTATCCCTGTGCTAACTAGAATATATAGAGCTAGCTTAGCACTGGGATGTATTCCAATGCTATGGCAAAAGATTAGGATTGTTTTCATTCCTAAACCTGGAAAAAACTATGACCAGGCTAAGTCTTTTAGGCCAATAAGCTTATCTTCATTCTTTCTCAAAATTATGGAGAAAATCATTGATAGGCACATCAGAGATTACCTGGGTAGTAATAGTCCCTTGCATAATCTACAGTTTGCCTACCAACCTGGCAAATCTACAGACAGCGTTACACAAGCTTGTATCTAAGATAGAGGACACCCTGGAGAGAAAGGAAATTGTCTTAGCCACTTTCCTAGATATCCAAGGTGCATTTGATAACACCTCTCATCTATCCATCCTTAATGGGATGGGCAAACTTTTTCGATCGCGGGCCAAGATGAATTTTTCTAAAATTTTAAATATACAAGTATTACAATTTAATATATAATATTTAATATAATATATGAATGAAATTGCGATTTCATTTTTAAAAGTTCCTTATATTGAGGTTCGAAGTGAAATGTACTGATTCTAAGGAACGAGGCTAAATGCTCATCTGTCAGTCTACTTCTGCGATGATTCTTTCTAAGGTTCATAGTTGAAAACACTTGTTCACATATATAAGATGAAGCAAACATAGCACTGATTTTCTGGGCACGAAATATTAAATTTGGGAAACTTACTTTCGATAATGATTTGTAAAACTCTAACTTTGGCATATTTTGAAACAATTGCTTGAGATGATTGTTAGATTGCAACTCAATTAATTCAAGCTGCAAATATGACCTTACTGATTCACAATTTACGTTGAATGGCATGGTAAAAATATCCAATTCTGTTTGAATGGTACTGAAACCTTGAAATCTGCGTTCGAACTCAAAATGCAGTTTTTTACCAGCTCTTTGAAAAAAAAGGAAGAAAAAATATAATATTTAAACAAAGTAGAAAAGGAGATGGATATATAATATATGAATATTTCTTTTAATTTACCTCTGACAGGCAAATTAAAATTCTATCCGCGGGCAGGATAGAACGTTGCGGTGGGCCGTAGTTTGCCCATCCTTGCCTTAAGGGATTGAACATGCAATTTGCTCATGGACTAGGACCCTGCTTTCGGATAGAACTATACAAATGAAAATCTTCAACGAGACATTTGAAAAGAAGACAACCAGAGGCTGTCCACAAGGAGGTGTATTATCACCATTACTTTGGAATCTGGTTGTAAATAACCTATTAAGACATCTAAATTCTATAGGTTACTATACCCAGGGGTATGCTGATGATATTGTCATACTCATCCTTGATAAAGACTTTAACATAACTTCTCAACTAATGCAAAATGCTCTAAGTTATGTAGGCAAATGGTGTAAGGAAAGGAATCTGGATATAAATCCACAGAAGACCAACCTTATACCATTCACAAGAAAAATAAAAAGGGAGGGATTCTTTATCCCAAAACTTTTTGAGGTTGAAATCAACGTTGCTTCTGAGGTGAAATTACTGGGCTTAATTCTAGACCAAAAACTCACCTGGAATAAACATGTTGACTACAAAATCAATCAGGCAAAAAAATGCATTATGACATGCAGACGTATGCTTGGTAAAAACTGGGGTCTACAGCCAAAAATGATGTTTTGGATGTACACAGCAATTGTCAGGCGTACTTTTACATATGCATCTGTGATATGGTGGTGTAAGGTGGAACAGAAAACTGTGAAGGACAAGCTAGGAAGTCTGCAAAGAATGGCCTGCTTGTGTATCACAGGTGCAATGTCCACAGCACTAGAGGCAATTCTGGACCTGACTCCACTAAATATCTTCATATGCAGCGCTGCCAGAATAACTGCATATAGAATGAAATTGCAAAATCAGTGGTGTGATAAGCCTGGAGGTCATACTACTATTACCAAAAAAATCAACCACCCAACTATCCAAATGCCTTCAGACAGCATGGAAAGAACATACGTGTTTGAAAGACCATTCGAGGTAGTTTTTCCTACCAGGGAAGAATGGAAAAACAGCACGATTGAAATAAAAAGCAATGATTTTATCTAGTTTACTGATGGATCAAAAAACGGCAACCTCTCAGGACTGGGGGTCTGTGGCGTGGCACCAAGATTCAGTCTTTATAAAGGGCTTGGGAAACATGCCACTGTCTTTCAGGCGGAGGTTCTTGCTATTACCAACTGTCTGCAGATAAATTTAAAGAAGGGCTACCAAGGTAAGCGTATTCTTATTTTCAGCAACAGTCAAGCTGCATTGATGGCTCTTTACTCATTCCAAGTCAAATAAAAAATTGTAATGGAATGTAAAAATCTCCTTAAGGAACTGGCAAATGAGAATAAAATTATTCTTATTTGGGTGAAAGGGCATATAGGAATAGAAGGTAATGAAAGAGCTGAACTTGCAAAACAGGGATCCTCTTTCAGTCAAATATGAATGGAACCCTTTTGTGGGATCAACATGAAGACTACAAGGAAGGCCATTCAAAAATGGGAAAAACAGGAGATGAACAAAGTTTGGCGTGACTCTCCTGGACAGAAACATGCAAAAAGCATGATTTTAAACTCATCTGAGAAAATTTCATCTGAAATTCTTAGACTCCCAAGATTAAAGACTCAAGCAATTGTAGGCTTCATTATTGGGCACTATCATTTCAGGAAACACCTTTACACAATGGGGCTTTTTAGACAGGAACAAATTTGTAGGAAATGCCACGCAGGGGTAGAATCAGATCATGTCCTATATGAGTGTGATGCTTTTGCCCTTACAAGATTCACTACTCTAGGTAATCCATATCCTTAAGAGTTACACCTAAACTCCATTGAGGGCCTATCAGACTTTATAAACAAAGTAGGTGACCCAAGACAATGGAACTAGGAAAAAATTGGGCATGGAGCATGGTACAAAATGCAACAAAGCAGAGGTGCCACATATCTGACAAGCTCAAAAGAAGAAGAATAATGGATCAGCTATGTTCAATCCAACCCCCTCAAATACTCCAGCATCTTTTCTGGTAATAGGGATAAATTCATTTCTTTCCTCTTCAGATCTAGTGGTGCAAGGTTTGCAGCATACACAGCTATTCAAAATTTTCCGATAGAATTTACTCTTTCTTTTCCAATATCTTTCTCATTAATCAAGACTTAAACGGAGGAATGCAATATAACAAAGTCAGTTTATGTTAAGCTTAGATAACGGACATACAAGTTGTTCCACATCAACCTATGATTTTACTGAACGAAATTCCACAAAATGCAGAACTTCTGGATTTAGCACAAAATAATGCAAAAGATGGCAAAACTTTAAACTTTGATATAGGTTTGGAGTAGATTCTATATAGACATTTATTATATTTTCAATTGCATACATTTGAAAGACAATTCCAGAAATGCTTAGGGTTTGATTCCAATCCAATTTTTTTTTTTCTTGCAACAGTTCATTGTCAATCTTAATTTAAAATAACAACTAACATTGAAATTTGATAATTTCCTAAGCAAATACTAAAATAAATATAAATGGGAATCCTCAGACTCTTTTAGCTTTTAAAATAACAATATTTAACCTGTTAATAAAAATGTATACTGTTTCAGATTTCTATGGATAATCACATTTATAATTAATAAAATCTTAAGTTTGAAAGGAATTAAAAGATATTGACAAACATCATAAAAAACGATTTTTTTTATAAGTTTCAGTATATTGCTGAATATTCTGTCATATTAGTATACAAAATCCCTCAAAATTTACTATATTGAGGGACTTACACATACAATGTAATCATGAACAAAAATAAAATATACTAAATATAAGAATCCTAGATTGCAGATTATCAACTGATTCATTTACGCATGATGCATTTTAAAGATGTTCCAAATCTTATGTTTTTAATGGGGGGGGGGGAGTATAATTTTTGATAAAGCTGAGAGGCACCTGTGCTTTTACTTGGAAAAGACAGAATAACAGTTGATAAAATTAATCAAAAAAGCAGACATAAATCTTTAAAAAGAGTAAAAGCTATGTGTACTCTTTTAAAAGCAATTATAAATATATTGTAATTTAGATAAAAAAAATGATTAATTTATAATTAAATAGTTCCTCTCTCTTAATATTAAGAGCCTAAAAAATTATTAAAATAAGAAAGCCACACAGTTCTTTTGCTAATATTTTTTTAAAATAGCATATTATAATGTTGCTACATTTTTTGATTATAATTATAACATATAAAGCAAAATTATGTTAAAATTTTAAAATAATTTATTCAAAAAATAAGTAGCCACAGTACAAAATAATAAGCACTTTATTAAGTCAAAACTAATACAAAATAGTTTTATAGATTACCATGGTCATTTTAATAAGGTAAAAAAAAACCCTCAAAAATTTCAATAAATCATATAACAATTTTCATAATTCCTTACATAAAATGTGTACATAATTAATAACCAGATATACATATATTATTATAGATGAGATTGAAATAAACATTGTAAAAACTTTGATTCTAAATTGCTTTTTAATTCTTCACACTCAAACACATAAATATTTCATAAGGTATCACATTTTAATTTAGAGTTTTAGTTGAGAACGCAAAAGATCAATTGTAAAAAATACTTAAAATATTTTTCTACTCTAAGGTTTCAGCAACAAGTAAATTATTAAATGATTTTGAGCAATAAAGCTACAGCAAATAATACAATTGTTTCTGGAACAAGAATTTTTAAAAATTATTCTTAACTTTTTCATTTCTTTAAAGCATTTTTAAACATTTTTCAATGAAGTTCTAATAGCAAAAACCAAAATTTTTTGCAAAGTTACTTTTATTTAATTAAAAATTAAACTATGAATGTCAATGAAAGTTTTACTTAAAATTGAAAAGGAGCTTCATATCTTAGCTTATCTAGTTTGTTGTAGATAAAATAATTTACAATTTATTTATTCAGATACAAATTTTAAAGCGAAAAATGAGTTATTAGTTTTTTATTCATAAATAAAAAATATAACTTATGATGACACTGTGCAATACAAAATTAATTTAAGTGTTCTTTAATTTTATTCCTTCACACAGGGAAAACTTTGTAACTACTATTTAGTAAGGAACCTTTATGAATAGCTTAGAGTCAAAAATTGGAAATTCTGAAGAGTATTATTTGATACACTATTTTCTTATAAGTGTTACATTTAAAAATGAAATATATTTTTTAATATGAATAATTTATTCACCTAAAAACACTTTAGTATAAAAATATTTTTCAATCACATATACACTATATACATCAGATACAAAAGCTCTTTTTTTCCAGTTACAACAAACCAGTGGCTTCCAAATGGTGAAGTGTTATTTGATATTTTGTAATACCATAAAACATCCTGACAATACCATAAAACATTTTAATTTGCAATTTACAGTATATAACTAATGCATATATAAGATCAAAAGAATTAGGCACAGATAATTTAATCAAACAAACTAATAAATATTGGAACAAAAATTATAAATTAATAAAAATTTCAGAATAAAAAAAATATATTTTATGAAGATGTCAACAAGGTATTTATAGAAAATTATAAACTGTTTCAAATAGTTTTAAAAATTTTAATTCAAATATGAATTTTTCAGGTAATTCTATTTAAATATATAAATTGCCTAAAATATCTTTATATATAACATGTTTGCTAATGTATAAGATGCATATTTTTGATTTGAAAATAGGTTTGAGGAACAGATGTCAATATTGTTTTTGATTATTTCTACAAATTTTCTCTATTCAGAACCATAAGATATTCCTTGTTTCCTTGCGGAATGTGGAAATAGTACAAGTATGTAGAGTTCAGGAAATGTGCTGTTATTGATGATCACAGCTGTGTTCGTTTAACCCTTTCAATACGACTTTTGGCCAGTGAAGATATTTCTGTATAATTGAACTAAATGTGCTGTAAATAAGTAAAAAAATATTTAGAAAATATGGTATTTGAAAAATGCCTTGGGACATATATATCCCTGCAGTATTGAAAAAGTTAAACTTTCCAATTTTTGTGAATGACTTTTAAGTAGGTGAAATTTATACTGCTGGTGATAAACTCTAAATTAAAAACAATGTTGGGATTATTACAACAAAAGTTTTGTATGATAGTTTAAAAGATAGAAACAGAATTGCCGAGAAGCATTACTAGTCGACCTAAAAAAAGCAAACTCACAGTAAACATAACTTAAGAAGTGGAATTGAACAATATCCTGAGGCAGAGGTGAATACTTGGATTTTAGACCACAGAAAAGCGAGACTTTCAATGTTTAAAAAGATGATTATTCATCAAACGATAGCGACTGATAGAGATAGCCGATTTTGCTGGATTAACGTCACAGTATTCAAAAATCTATGAAAAGATATGGACTAAAGCAAAAATATCATAAAAGAAACTAGATAAATATGAAGAGGTTGCTTGAATTTGTTAAAAATAAACTTTTTAAAAAGAATTAGAAGTTTGCAGAACGCAATGCTTAGTATTTAGAATACTATAAATTCATTATCATGATCAGAAATAAAGTTTTACTTTTCAAAAGTGTGTATAAAAAGAGGATGCATCTTATACTATATGAGACACACACAAACATATCAATCTTTCACAGTCATAAAAATTAGATGTTCTTAAAAAACACCGTGAGAAACAATGAAAATCATTTATAATTAATTTAAATATTTTGCTTACAACTATAGAATCAATTAAATACAAATATGATTAATAGTGAAACAAGTTCTCAAATGCCTTTTCTTTGCTAAATACAAGATTAGCCTTGCTAAACGTGACTTATATTTTATTTTAATGGTACTGATACATTAACTTTAAACATTTGGAAACCACTTAAATACAATAACAATTTTAATTCTAAACAACTACAAATATATTAAAAATACTAAATCCGTAACTTATTTTAGAAATATATATATAATTATTTAATAAATAAAAATTTTTAATAAAATATTTCTAACAAATTTTTGCATTCATTAATAAATTGGACAAATACATAATTACTTTCAATTTCAGTTATTTTAGTAATTTAATATAGAGGGGACATATTTATCTTATAAGTTTAATATACCTAATGTCAATACTTGAAAATTAATTGTAATCATAATAATTTATAACAAAGTATCATAAGATACAAAACAAGAAACTTGAAATTGCATTATAATTAATCCAATTAAACTATATCCTTTTAAGCAGATGTCACACTAGTTTTTCATATATTAACAAGTAAAAAAAAGTTCATTTATACCAATTTTATATAAAAAATAATGAAAGTCTAAGTTTGTAAATATTGATTTCAATTTCCTCCTTAATTTTTAATAAAATTTTAAGTAAATTTCCAAGTCACTAAGAAGCATTCAATGTTTTAAATTTTGTAAAATTATCACAAAAATAAATAAAAATATATCTAGGCAAATATAATCTAAAAAGGAAAATTTAGAGATGAAAAGAATGTAAGCTTTAATCTTATGACAAAATTCAATTAAAACGCCAAAAACTTAATTTTTAAATAAAAATATAATAGAATTCATGAACTATAAATTTTTTATGAAAATTAACCAAAATATTTTCTTTTATAATATATTAGGAGATATTTATGTTGAGTATCACATTATTGCATCACAGAAACTTGTGTCTCAAAAATATTTATTAAAAAATATTATTTATTTCAAATGGTGTATTAAGATGCAGATATTTTCAGCTTTAGCAAAAGAATTATAATATATATATATATATATATATATATATATATATATATATATA
>JAPDSC010016521.1:0-54928 GCA_026290005.1 Latrodectus geometricus | reverse complement strand
AAATTTTGAGTTAACTGCAATACTATGAATATAAAGCTCAAAACGTGGTATTTCAAAAATTTAAATAAATAAAATTCCTTTAATTTGGATTTAAAATTTTGGTATTTAGTTGTTTAAACTTACGTTAAGCAATATAAAGTTTGATTAATTGTGTCATTACCAACATATGCTCGGAATTCAGTGGAAATCTAATAAAGAAAAAAGATCACCATTCAACTTTGATTATTCGTAAAAATCAGATACATATATACAACACAAAATTATTAAGAAGAGGGGGTCAAAAATATATATACTGTTTAATTAGATAGATAGGAATATTAAAAAGATTAGGAATGCTATACTGATATGTATGTAAATGACATAGATTTTATGTATCATTTGTAACTTGTCATCTTAAAACTTTAAGAAAAGATTATTCAAATGCAGTTACCTATGTAAAAACTTTCCGTTGACTATATAGTATTATGGTCCGATTTATCTTTATTTTTTCCGGCTAGACAAACTGTCATACATCAATATATTTAGAAAAACCAAAAAATCCATCAAGAATTATTTGCAGCTGATAACATTAGTATTAATTACTAGTATTAATATTATAAATTAGGGTATACAAAAGACATGTCTGGATTTAAAACAGGTCTTTTTATCTCACTTATTCTCCTGATTTTTCTGACTTAGGGATGTGAAAGCCATCAATTATGTATTCGATCATCTCATTTTTTTAAAAAAAATTACGTATTTTTATGAAAAGAAAATAAACCTATTGCAGTGCGATGACAGAAAATCATTCATACTAAGCTATGAAATTTTGAATCAAATATATTATTTTACAAAGTATCACATTTTTTTTCAAGAAAAACTACCATTTCATAAATGCATAGCTAAAAAAAAAAGAATTATTTATGTAAGAAGTAAATATTTGATTCATTGATTCATTTGAAAGTTTATAGAAAACTCATGTCACCATTTCGACAGAAACCTGTTTTTTTTTTTTTTTTTTTCATCTTAAGAAATGTCAGTTTGTTTTCTTTTGTAATTTTATAATTACTTAATTACTATGTTTATTATGAAGGATAATGTCAAAGCTATTGTCTGATTGATGGGACAGACGTATTTTTTTATAGACGTTCAAGGAAAACTGTAGGCTGAAGTGTAGAATGCTGATTCTTTAACATCTGAAGTAGACAAAATAAATTGTAAAAAACCACGTGCGTCACCATGCAGGTGCATGAGGTGTGGTCCACACAGGGTGCTGCCATTAAAATGCTTGACAACAAAATAATTAATGACAATTTTTGAACAGTTCACTCAAATTCTTCTTATAAGTAGTTGTAAATGAAATCTTAAGATTTCATTATTGTATAATGCTATGTTCATTTCTAATTTTTAATATGCGCATACATAAAAATAAATATTTTAGTTTGTTGCTTAGTTGCAAATAATATTTAAACATTTCCTCATTTTTTCTTATTGAATATATCATTTTCATAAAGTAAACATACATAGGTAACTTCATAAAGTAGTGATAACTGCTTTATGAAGTTTGATTTAAATGTTGCAGAAAAGTTCTAATTTGTTTATAGAAAAGTTTACATTTACAGAGAAGTTCTAATTTGTTTATATTATTATCTGAAACAAGCTTATGTGTTTAGTACAAAACACAATCATTTTAGATAATATCTATATGTATAAACAAGTTTACTTAATATTTGGATACAATTTTTTAAACAAAAATTTGGACTTGAAAGTAAAATTATAAAAATGCTAGTAGTCTTTAAAGCGAAGTCAAATGGAAAGTGTTACACCCTAAAGCACAGCTGTACTTTTATAACCATTATTTTAATTGGATTATTGTTGGAAAAATTCACGGAAATAGGAAGGGAGAATGTATTCATAGGACCGGAACACTACAAAATGCAACCAGGACCGATGTTACAATGAATTTAATTAAGCGAATAAATTTAGTGCTTTAAGACTAGCATTTTATCTGATCATTGTTCCATTCACTGAAATATGGAAGCCATTTCCTTTTGGAAAATTTTACGCTTTATTATACAACCGCTTTCTAAATTGTGAAAATTACTTTCTAAAAGACTTCTCACATTATGCTTATCTACTTTACCAAATTATCTCGTGAACTGTGTTCATGCATATTTCTTTAATTTATTTATAAGTAGCGATAAACTATTCGCTTTGTTACCGACAATGCTAATGGAATAATTTTGATCTGCTAAAATGGTTGTTTTTCCAGTCTTTGTTCTTTAATACTTCAATTACAATTACTTTGTCCAAATTTTTATTGGTATAAATAGCTTAAAAATATACAATTATTTTCTTCCTTTGAGAGTTGAGAAATCTAGAGTTAAAAATTCCAAACTTACTTAATTTTTATAAAATTATATGCTAGATGTTAGATAAATTGATTTGAAATCAGCTATAAATAGATTTTTTAGTAGCATTCGCTTTATTATGAGAACATGTGAATTTGAAGCCATTTCCCTTTTACTTCAGACTTTCTTTTATGACGAAACAACATTTTATGGATAACAATAAGGCAACATGTTGTACCGCGCTTCGGGGTTCGTGTTGAATAAAACAACCAGTTAATGCACACAAGTTTTTTATTCGAAAAAAAAAAATTCCAGCTGTAACAATCACAATTAATACAACACAATTCGTCAGATGCGATAAGAAACAGCTCAAAAGTCTCAAATACCTCAGACAGCTTCACTAGCAGTCACGACTAATCGTCTTCACAAAACTGAAAACTAACTAACTCACGTCTATGTCGGGCTGCGGTATTTATACCTGACTTGGTGGAGAAATCTACCAGTTTCGCCAAGGTTCTGGAAGCTTCAACAAGGCTATCTCGCTAAATATTGGTCCTAGAGCTTAGGTGATGGATGTTTCCAAAAGTATCTATTTCTCACCAAGTCGCTAAGTTTTTCGCCAAAACATCACCAAGTCAGGAAAAACACTTTCAACATACAACATTTCTAAATACCGCAATATTTGTCTAAAATGTGAGTATTTCCGATCTGTCTGAGGTATTTTATGACAAATACAATTACTATTTTTTTTAAATTTGTAACAATATTTATTGTGGCTTCAAACGATTTATTTATGCCAGTCAAAATATATGCTTTGAAATATCACGCAGCGTAGAAGCTTAAGTCAAAGAAAATTGTGACATTTGTAATTCATTTTTTAAACTATATTTAGCTGAACTGGTAGTTAAGTGGCTAAAATTTTAACTTTCAGTTCAGATCTGGTAACGGGTAATAAATGTGCAAAATACCAGATATTCAAAAATAATCCGCAGGAAGAAGGATTACAATATTGCTTCAGAATCAAATTTAGAAGTATTCCGTAATTCGCTCGGGTGAATCAAAAAAGTCATGTGTTTTTTGAATATCCAGCTATTCATAGGGAAAACGTATTAATATGAAATTCTTGGAATACTATTATATTATTAAGGAAAGCTTTGAAAATTTATTTAAAAATTTTTCGTAAAGCTGTTTTTCTATGCTTACCAACGAAAACACTCTTTCTGAATATGAACTTTGTAAATAAATATAAGTAAAAAAATAGAAATTGTGTAAGTCTTAAGCAATGATCTGATATTTAATACTAATCCCTATTCAGTAAAGAACAATTAATGTCTGTTTTTATGTTACTATTAAATTTTTACAGGTATGTCTGCTGAAGAGAGGGACTGAAAAATTGTTGAAATTTTTTCACGCTTTGGACACATGAATGTGGACTTCTTTTTATTAAAAATGCTTTTTGACAGTTTATCTGTTAGAGGACCTAGCAAACTTCATAATTTAATTAACCAAATAAGTTATATCCATTTAAAAATAAGCTGTATCGTATACAAATAAGCTATAATGCATTTACGCTCATCTATTGAATTACCACTAAAATAGACACAGTTTTTGATGTAAGTTTTGTAAGTTTTGATGTAAATTTTTTAATAGATTTAAATACTTCCCATTTAATTTCATTCTGTAGTTTATTAAATGAAATAATTTATTTTTTTCCATATAGTTGTACTGAAATACATTATATTTTCATTATGTGGGTTGTGCAATGGTCAGCAGTAAGATATTTTCAAGAAACTTACCAAATTAATCACTCAAAATTACGTAAATTACTCAGAAACTTATATACATATTTCCAAGAATTCGACACCTCGAGGGATTTAGTATTTTTAAGTAAGCATGGATGTCACAATCCCGAGGAACATCAATGATTTGTCCTCTTCTTTCTTATCCTCTCCTGCGTTCTTTTACTCTCCTCCCTCATTGTAGTTGCTTTGAGAGAGATTGAGGGTTCTTTTGAGTAGGTATCGCCACTTCTTTGCTATTAGATTTTCTTGGAGACTAAATCATCTATATATATATATATATATATATATATATATATATATATATATATATTTGTTATACCGGGCGTCATCATATGATTATCCAAGCAAGGAAAAAGAGGATCCTGGTAATTCATGCCCCCAGAGACCAATATATTGATTTGGCCTTGGCTTCAGGTAGACAAAAGAATTGTTGTGGTCCTCAGCACATCAATCAAGCTTTATGGATCAAACTATCTATGCATCTACTGGATGATTTGTCAAAGGTGGAGGCTATCTTAAGGATGCAAGTTAAGCTGATTCACTGGTGTAGCTGGTCAGCATCCTCTTGTTCGTCTCGGTAGTGTGATCAGGTCCCGAAATTTTATGCCATTTTATAAAGAATAAAAATTTCCATTTAATTAACTAGAGAAATAATTAAAAAAATTTAAGACCAAATATTTATTTAGTTAAAAGAAAAAAAAGTAATTTTACTACTGTATCTCATTTTCAATTAGGAAAGGGAATAATAAGCAGTGTAAGGGAAGTTAAAAAATTTGGAAAATGTACTCAAATTCCTGGTTGAAATTTCATCAAAAAATCGAGAAGCAGTAATTGATAATTTGCAATTATTCACTAATTTTAAAGTAACTTTCTTTTCTCAGATGAGCATTCTGCAGATTCTAGATAATTTGCAAAATCAAAAGGTCTATGAGTTAAACCCTTTACAATCAGAAGAGATAACGAAATTATTTATGCTTAACACTTCATTCGGACTTCCACCAGACCTTCCGCAATCTGTAAAAGCTGTTTATATGAATTTATCTTTTCAACCGCATATTCCAAATACTCTGCAATGCTTTCAGTGCCAACGTTATAAGCACACGAAGGCTGCTTGCAGGGACAAACTTAATCGCTATGTTTCTCAATAGTTAGCCATGATAGTTCAAATTGCACAACTAAGGAGGGATGTGCCACAACTGCCATGGTGACTATCCCTCATATTCTCGAAGTTGCTTTCAATAAACAGGAGGAAGAAATTACTTCAGTTAAAATTGGCAACTAACGTTCATATTTTGATACTCAACGCATAGTTAATTCTCGTACTCAACAACTTGGAGTCACTTATGTAACCACATCCAAAAAAATCTGTTACTCCACTAATAATCAAACTGATATGCTTTTAATTCCCTTTACAAGATTATCCCAAACTAATTCGCTTAGTCAAAAACCATGAAGACCTTTACATTAAAATCTTCTAAGCAGGGCTTTCATAGACCTTCTATATGCATCTGTAAAGGTTTATTAATTGAAAGTTATACATAATGAAATGACTTTGACTAAGAGTATTGATAAAGCAGTTAGTATAATCAGAAAACATCTTAAAAGCAGCTAATAATACTATTCCTAAAAGTTCCTCAACAAAACTTAGGATCTGGATTGAAAATTGCATTCCCAACTCTTTGGAGTTAAGCTATAGTAATTCTGGTCCTGAAACCTGGTAAAAATCCTTCAGATCCTTTGAAATTTCTACCAATAGCTCTGTTTAGTTGCTTTTATAAGATTGTGGAACGCATAGTCAACGCTCGTCTCCTTTATGTCTTAGAAAAAAATGAATGTGTTCTTATAAATCAGAGTGGTTTCCGTAAAGGAAGATCCACTCATGATAATATAACATATTTTGAAATCCGAATCCGCAATGCTATTTTGCGGAGAAAACACTTGGTTTTCATTTTTTCTTTCAACATAGTGAAAGTACACTATAGTACATGGCATTATGGAATTCTCTGTAAAAGTATGACTTTAGATTTCAGAGTAATCTTCCGAGATTACTATAAAATGTTATATGCTCCCGTATTTTTAGGTTTCTTTTTGGACCATTTTTATCCAATACTCTTATTCAAGCCAAAGGCATACCGTAAAGTTGTATTTTAAATTGTACAATTTTTTTTATATATTAGTAATATTCCATCATTTATTACCATCTCAGTCAGTTCAGGTATGTTTCATGTGGAGGACCTACAAATATCTTTTATAGGCTCAAATATGCGTCTAATTGAGAGGCAGTTTGCAAATAGCTGTCAATAAACTCACTGCATGGTAGGTTAAGAAAAGGCATATTATTTCCCCTAGCAAAGAGCAACTTTGAACAATTCTGCAAGGAGATTAGTATTCACAATGATCCCCTTTCCTACATCAACAATACACTCATTCCTGTAGCCAATAAGATTAAATTCCTCAGATATTCTATCGAAAGTTAACCTTTCTTCTGCATGTTTTTATATGTGATGAAGAAGTACGAATGATCACATAATATCCTCAAGGTTCTTTCTAACATGCCTCGTAGTGCAGATCATACTTCCCTCCTCATAGTTTATAAATCTATGAATTTATCTAATATTGATTACGAAAGTATGGATTTATTACATCTATAGTGTTACACAGATTGAACACGGTTCTTCACTATGCTTTTAGGATATGTTCTGGTTCTTTTCGCACATAACCCATCCGGCCACAATCTTCCAGCAATTACCTTTAGACCTGCAAGGAATGCAGCTGTCTCCCAATTAGTATGTTAAAATTATATCTAATCTTCACCCTCCATTACGTTCCTTGTTTCCTACTCCTGCACTGAAGACGTGATATGGTGCTAGGCCATATAGAATCTCATTCTTTCTTACTCGAACAAAACTTCCATTTGTTTTTATCTTTTTACGACCGTTTAATCAAAACGGACATGTTATTACATCTACCTCTTAGTATGATCCACAGATAACTCATTGTAAAAAATTTTTAAAAAAAAGATTTGCTCATTGTAAAAAACTGAACTCAACACTCAATACTTTCCTAAAGCTGTATTTACCACATTGCTGTAAATATTCTTTCTAGTTGTCAATATTCCCAGATGGACCATAAACATCAGGACATATTGGCTGTGACATACTTATTAACAATGATGCCCATATTTATAGCATTCATATGTCCTGCTCCATCTTTGCAAATGAAGCTATGCTCAATATACCAAGCATTTCGGTTTCTGAATACTTTAAATACTCATAAAATATGCTTCTACATTGACAGATTGAGTGTATTAGAAATATTGGGCAATTTAAATGTCATCCAATTGTGTCCAAGAAGTTTCCAAACATTGGATTCCCTTACTGGCAAGGAATATGAAATACTTTAGTGTTGGATCCCAAGTTACGTGTCTCGATGACAATGAAAAGGCTGGTATTGAAGAAAAGTCTGCATCAGATCCAATTCAGCCATCAATTCCCTTTTTAATGTGAGAAGGAGTGTAAAAGATTAACTTGCTCCCTCTTCCAGGACTTTTTGATCAATCAGGCTACAACAAATTGCGTGCTTTTTTCCTATAAGTCACATCATTTTCAGTTATAACACTACGAAGTGCTGATGCCATATTGACTTGCCTTTGTATCCAGGTTTTACACCTAGACATCTGTTTTTGGGTGATTTAAATCCATGGTGTGAAATATGGGTTGAAACGTACAATGTTCCTCATATTTAAATTTTATATAGAGATTTTATCCAACATATTTTATATTTTTAAGGCAATCTTCTAATATTAGATTTGTCGGGAAAGTCTCTCCAGGGCAATCATTTTTCCTATTTGAGATTTATTTTACAGACTCTATTTAACTTTAAATTATCCAATATGTATTTTAAATTTTAACTAATAAATTGATACTTCTATATAAATTAATAACTTTAATTATATAAAATATTTATATTTTTTACTAGGTTTTAAATGTAGCTTGGGTTTTGATACAAAAATAAACGGTTTTTATATTTTTAGCGCTTGTACTTTTAAACCTTGCTCCAAAAAACCCAACCAACTAATCTGAAGTAGAAATTATATATTTTATATAAAAAAAATATTAAAAAACCTGGAATGATCAGTAAAAATTGATATTTTTTAACACGAATAACAAGTTTATAGGGTATGAATGCACCCAAACTCCAAAAACCGTAATTAAATAAATTGTAAAAATTAGTAAAACGAAACGAAAAAATGATAAAAACTAAAAATAGCTAGTCCTTAGTTCTGTAACAATTGTTGAAGAACAGATTTACTAATTATTAGCAGTTAATTTAAATCAGCAGTTTATTCATTAGTTATTAGCAGTTCAACTTAAAAACTTGTATTTAAACTCGTAGTTGATGATCAGTTTCTGCAAATATAATTAGTAAACACCCATTCTTAAAGATTGAGAGAATTAGTTGTTTTACTTTTTCAGTAAATAGATTACTCTTATTTGTAAATTTCAAGAAAGTTTTCGATTGGAAAGTCTTTTAATCAGGAGAATTAAGTTTGGATTTTTTTTTCTAAATCGTAATCCTTGGTTACAAAGGAAATAAAATTAGAAAAGTTAATTTTTTTCTCGATCCACTGTTTCTAGAATTTTTATTTTTTCCATTTTATAAAGTAAATCCAGATCTCATTAGTGAGTATATTTTAACTAGATGTAATTAGTAATTAAAAATGTCTAATTAAAATAGATATTAAGTAACTCTCATAACGTTACGTTACTTTTCAATTATTGTTTACCATCATTGGGGATAAAACAGAAATATGCCTATAAAATCCTTTTTTTATCAGTTTCAAGACAAACAAAAATAACTAAAGAAAGTAATTTAGCCTTCAAAATGTAAACAGAACTTTTATACAAAAAATATAAGTGACAAAAAATTCTATTAGAGACATATAAGGAAAAAAAGTGAAAAGAAAATTCTCCTTTTGAAATATATTTTGAATTTCTCATAATTGATTATATTAGACAAAGAATATCAGATGCGAATTTTAATATTATTTGTCTTCGATTATTTATTTTTATATATAATCATATATTTTGTTATTTATATTAAATTTTCTATTTTCTTAAATTTATTACAAATCTAAGCATTCATTAACTTCACATTAGTACTTAGAATTGTAATATGCGCAAAAAATGTTTTATTTATAACAACATGCTTATATTTAAGATAAAAAGATAGAGACACACACAAAACTGAATAATTCAAATAAATTTATTAACCTATGCAAAAACACAAAAAAATTGGAAAAACTGATTTTAAGCAAAAGCATATTTATTTAATTTTAATTTATAAAACGAATCTCTTTTAAAATTATAAAATAATTCATACAATTCCTTCAAAACAATAAAGGAATAAGAAATATATTTCGAATATTAACATTTTTTACAAGATTAAGAAAAGAAAATTTGTAATTGTCATCGTGACATTCGAATATCTATTTACGGTAAATCAAAGAAATAATACTAATGACAGAAACTTTAAAGTAATTTTTCCAAGTATCAAAATTTTTAATACAATTACAAGTTCATAATTCCATTTAAAAGGATTCTACTGAGCATTACAAGTGCCCTTACATTTCAGATTTCTAAAATTTCGATTTTATATTAAAAGTAGTTAATTTTTAGGATTGAATTTTTCCTTTATACTATAAATCTTGACCATATTCTTAGTGTATTGTTTAAATCGTATATTCTGAGATATCAAATGATTCAAACATTTTTACTTATTATAAGAGGAAATTAAATTTGCAAGAAACATTTTATTTAATTTCAGAAATCGATATATTACTTACGCGTAAAATATTAACAAAATTAATTTCTTTGCATTCGACTTGGAAGCTAATTAACTTAATTAACAAGTTAATATGAAATCAACAATAAATAATTCTGATGTATTACAGAAATATAATTCTACAAACGTCACAAGACATTATTAAAATCTGATGCTTGGATACTATTGATGTGGCTTACAGTAACCATTTTTCTTTTTATGATTTCATTTTTATCATACTTCAAAATTTTGAAAGTAATTCAACAAGAAAAAGCAAGTTTAGTATCTCTCTGTCTATTATACATGCTGACAGTAGGTTTTCTTAGTTTTTTATTTTATTATTATTTTTTTTCTTTTTTTTGTGATTGATACTTTCAGACTGCATCATGGAGAATCAAAATAAAAAAGGCATCCAATAAAGACGAATGGACATTTTTTCTTACGAACCACATCTCTGTGGACTTATTGATAGGAACTAACTCTTTTTTCTAGCAAAGAATTGTCACCGGTAACAGAATAAGTTGCGCAGATATCTCACAGGAATCCATCTGGATAAAAAAAAAAGAGTTCGGTTCTAAATTTAAAAAAAAAAATGTCATTCATTCCTGGATTTTTTATGTCGAAAAAATTGCCAGTAAATGCTTCATTGTCCTCATTCGAAGTAAAGATATATCCGTTTCAAAGAAATGTTCTGTTGACATTCGATTCTTCATTCACTCAATATATATTACATATAAGAATAAAATGGTAAAAAAATGGTTTTCCTCAGTGAAAATACAGTTTATCTTACTTTATTAAAAAAAATACAATGTAAAAATAGGAAATGATAAATCGAAGTGCATTCGATATAATTTATGGCAAAATGAATCAATTATAATACATTTGCAAAATGATAAGGTTAATTAGACACTAGTTAAATTTGTCGTATGCTGAAATCTAATATCGTAAACGAGGTTATTAACATTAAACTTAGGGTTATAAGGATCCTGGAGAATTTTAGAGTAGTTCTGAATTCGCATAGTGACTCTATGAAGATTATAACCATAGTTTTTGACTACTTCTAATATGGAAAGTTGTGTTTTCTTATTAACTATGTAAGAATTAAAATGAAAGTTTCAAAATTGTACAAAAATAAATAATGTGGTTATCGTTTTGATCATTGGCAATACTATCTCAGAGAAAATAATTAATTGTATAAAGTACGGATGATAAAGTATAAAGAGAAAAAGAAATAATATGTTTTCAGTTTTATTGTTGAACTATTGAAATACACAGATTACATGACAAAATTAATCGATATTCGTCTTCATTTTACAAATTATTAAAAGAATTTTTATTATGAACGCAAGGGAAGACAAATTAAGGTCAAATGAGAATTAAATATTTTTAAACATACGAAAATATTTCAACTTGTACTGGTCGAAATATGCATGTTTTCTATTTGATGAAAATTTGTAGATGTAAAAATAACTATTTCTACGATGAAATTTAAAAAATAATTAAAAATATATTGTACAACAAATCTTATTGGATTACTGATAATTTTTCGTTTCAATTAAATTAGCAATATTTTTTTTAACACATTTCAATTTGAAACCTTTTTACAAAACTTCATAATGATTTTAAGAATTTATTGATATATGTGTTTCTTAATAAACAAAACACACTAATTCTTAATACGAAATGAAGTAATAAAGACTGAAAGTTTTATTGTATACCTCTTCTTTAGTGCTACAGCTCGTTTTTAGAACTTTGAAGTCACAAAAATCTGTACTGATAAAATTTTTTAAAATTTAATATATAAGTTATAGACATTTGTATACATCTCTTCTAGTCATTGAAAAAGCAAATCTATAAACTATATAAATAATTTATTTCAGAAATTGGATAAGAAACCTGGAAAATTTTTTAATTGATTGAAATTGTAGCATTCCACTTGGTGAGGATGACAATAAAATTATGAATGAGACTATAAAACTGCTCTTTATACATGAATGAAAATAACCGCTACTACATATAGTGCTATACCATGTAAAATATTTTACATGTGTTTTAAGGAAACGAAAAACATGAAAATAACATGTCACCTCTCTGTGTATTCAAATTTATCAAAAAGGTAGGGACAGCGTACAAATAAACAAACAAAATGAAATATTTCACTCACATAGTTTTATTCATTCATCTGTTCGCATAATTTTGAATAATTATTTAAAAATATTATGAAAGTTATATGAAGAGATAATTTTGATAATATTTCACTTATTATAATTTTCTTTTCCAATGACATCTCACTATTTTTCCTCAATTCTTGAATCTGGCAATGGTTTTAATTTCAAACGATTTCTTTTTTAAATATTTGTGTTCTACTGCAAACGATAATTAGCATTTCCTTCATACAGAATTCTGCAACAAAGCTCAGAATACGACTTTCGGATATATATTTTAAATTTTTACTAAAAAAAGTAAAATTTTTTTAATAGCGTATGAAATATTTTTTCAGTCTCTCGAAAGGTTGAGAAGGTTCCGTTGCGGTTCCAATTACCATATTTAAAGAGAAAATACATTAATAGTTAAGAAAAGTTTTGGCATTCAAGAACTGAGTTTCATCTTTGCAATACGGATGAGCAAGCAAAAGCAATATGTGAAAAACATTTTAATTCACTAGAGAATTTTAAAGAAGATATAATTTATTCGCATGATGGTTTTTGTGTCATAACGCAATATTTCTTATGCAAGTTTTTTTTATTTAGATACTGCAAGGTACGATTGGTTTCATCTCCGTAGAAAGTTTTAAAAGTAAAAAGTTTGAGAATACTTTCCCTACATTGGAATTTTGATAAATCTGGTATTTCAACTATGTGCCTTTTTTTTTTTTTTTTTTTTTTTTTTTTTTGAATTCATCATTGTTATGTAAACACGAAGAAAGAAAGCGGAAACTTGAAGAAGTACAGCTAAGAAGTTTCAGTAGAGTAAGAAACTTTATTTTAATTTTTCTAATGCAGTAAAAAATCAAAAGATTTTACTTTGATTTTATAGAAAGAAAAAACGTACTGCAGTAGTGAATTTAATGTAATTACATAAATAAAACTAATAACAGAGAAATTTGCATTAATTCATTTTTTTAATAAAAAAATTAAATTACCAATAATTAAATAAAATCTGTACAAATGAATTTGTAAAATGTTTACGCACTCAAAATTTATGGTTTCTAATTTCTTAAAGAAAAAACAAACAATAATTATGTAGTTCAATTTAGAAGAAAAATTAAATAACATAATATTCATATTTTATGTATTTATGATTGCAAATATTATTTTAATCAGAAGAGAAGTTTTAATAAAGCAAAAAATAATGATTTTCTTTATTACGAAATTAATTATGAAATTGATTACGAGTAAGATTTAATTAAAATTAACAGACTGTGACATCTAGTTTCATTTTAACGTTTATTGTGTCATATTACTGATTATTTCTAAATGAAATCATCAATTATAAACTTTTTAGTAAGATTTTAAAAAATAATATATTCTTGTAATAAATATTATTATTTTGAATAAAATAAAATTAATCAGGTATAAAACTAATGAAATCAAGGAGGTATATCAATCTTACAATTTAACAATGGGTAAAATTTTTATATTGAATTTTGAAATTAATCGTTAGTGTTCCTTTTTTCAGCTGATTTAGATGTATATTTACATTTAGGTAAAGAATTTGACAGTTTTGATTGCATTTTGTTTCTTATTTCGCTTAGTATTTCTCAATTATCATTATAGTAATTGAATTTTGCTTAAGGCAGTTTTTATATATCTAATTAGATTTTATTTCTATTGTTTGGCGAAACTGTGAGTATGATTAAGCATTTCAAGTTGTTTTTCCATCATTTATTAATGTTAAATGTTTGGAAGAAATTGGAGAAATTTTTTTGTGAAGGATTTGATCAGAATGTTGTCAATTCCATCAAATTTAATTTCTTGACTTTGGGAAGAGTCCAGATTAGGTGGTTGTAACTTTGATGAATGATACTTGCTCCTGAAGGAAATTTTATAAGAACTAATTGGTTTGACTAAGTTTTCCACAATATGAAATTTCTACATCATATTTTGGTATCGCACATTTGATTCCTTGAGTGACTATTAGCGGAACTGTGAAAACTTTAATAAAATTATACTAATTCTTAGAATGCTGACTCACAGATCTTGATAAATAAGTTTTAAAGGGTTGAATGCACTTAACTATCATCTCCTTATACTAAATAGTAGAATCTCTATCAATTTAATATTTAATCATGCCATTCACATTTTGGAAGAGGGAATAACCATTAATAGATTACGCTACACATTATCAGAAATATTTCTATGTAGATATTCATGTTTTAAAGAACTTTATTAAGAGAGTCCTCTGAGGATACAATAAAAATTAAGTCTGTACCTTTTATTTAAGAGGTATACAAATAGTAAATAAGAGTTCTAATTTTCATTTCTCTAGAATTTAAATATTTCAGTTTAACATCTTTGCAAGGGCAATATATCAGAGTAAAGATATTGATCTAGATTTGGAAATCTAAAATATAGAAAGGATTCTAAATTTAGCGGGGAGATCTAGAGGGTGATCGTATGCGTGGAATCGATTCTAGACACATTTGCAAATACACGTAGCATAGAAAAACAGAAGCAAAGGAGGAAAACTTGAGAAAATACATACGTCGAAAATATGAAAAAATTTGGAATGTGAAATAAGAAAGAAAACATCGGATGTTTATCTATACACTAAAAAGATGGGTTTATTTTTACATTTGATTATTTATCAGTGTTTTCCTATATGTCTCTTTTAGTTTCATAATTCTATAAAATAAATATATAAATTTATATGCAAATGGAAAAAAAAATCACGGAATTCAAAGGAGTTTTCTGAATAAATGTATGATCTAAAAATTTAGTTATATAAATCTATAGTATATTATTTAATTTTTTAAAATTAATTGTTAAGACTGTGCTATATAGGTTTCTTAAAAAGGTAAAATTATCAAGGATTATTGATAATAAAACAAGTTTTTGTAGAAAAATTAATACCACCATTAAGTAGTATATAGCTTTATATGAAAATTATATTACCTAACAGGATATAAATATATACTAGAATATCTAATCCTATTTCAATGTTTATATTAAAATTAAGTTTATTTTTTAAGAGAATAATGATTTTTTTTATCCTTCCAATATAATAAATTCTTTTAAGTACTTTAAATTTGATATTTTCATTGTAACATATTTCATTACCTCATATTATTCATCGATTTCCAATATTATTCCACATATAGCTAATATTATTTAACAAGCTATATTTTTTCACAATAGTTATAAAGTTGATACTGTATAGCGAATAGAATTCCTAATATCTCTGTATTTGATGTAATACATCTGAAAAAGGAATAAGGATTTCAATATTTTACTACCAATTAAAAAAATTTTTAATCGGGATTTGCGAATTCATTTAAAAATAAAAGTATAAATGTTTTTATTTAATTGATTAAACTTTATCTAATCAAATTACTTACGATTTATAATGATATTATTATATATTTTTTTCTCTTTCATTTACATTATCAACAGATCTTTTGCTCGGTTTGCTTACTAAGTAGTTTAGATACCGTAAGTTAAGTATACAAGAAATTTATACCTGAAAATATTTTCATATTTCAAGAAACGATTAATGTCACATTTAGGCTTTACTCTAAAGCATATTATTACATATGCAATGATAGTCTTGGAATTTATAAATTTAATACTGTTTCTGAAAAATTCAAATGTGAAACAAACTGTTGATTAATTTATGTCTTGTTTTTACAAGGACTACCACTATTTTTAAGAATATTTATTTTTAATAAAAAATTGTTTACATTATGTAATTTTCTTATTGATTTATTAATAGTGGAAATTCTAATTGTTGTTGGGACAAAAATATCAAAATTTCTGAAATTCAATTACAATGTCTTCAAAATATAAAAGAATAGGATTTAATTTTTTTAACATACAATCCCATATTGTTAAAATATATTACGATATGGTCATTTAAAAAACAATTATGTTTTGAATATAATATTATATACTGTATATGATGAAATAAGTGAGTAAAAAAGTTTCTTTAAAGATAAAAATAATTGCAAAAAATTCTTATAATATTAAAAATTGCTTAAACTATATATATTTTCTTCTGATTTATTAAGAAGAAAATGTAAATACTTTTAGCTAATCTTACTCGTTTGCTCATTTAAGATCTTATTTATATCTAATAAAAAATTATTATTTTGTTCTAAAAAAATTAATAATTTATGATTCTGTTTCAATTCATGCAAAATGTATAAAAATTGTTTTCTAGACTTGTATCAAAGTATATAATTTTGAATATATATATTTAATTTATGAATTTATCTGATTAAAATAAAAATTATCGAATTTGAATGCACGGGAAAAGTTATTTCAAATTTGGTGAAGAATATTTTCCGCCAAGTAAGTCAACTAAATGAACATTACAACAAACTATGCAATTTTTATATGCTTTTCTTTGTCAAAAGCGATGAAAAAAATGTAGAGAATACTTGAAATAAGTCCATTAGTATGACATTTCACGAAGAAGGTTTTCATTCTACAATGTATTTATTCTTTTATTCGTCTACGAATAAGAAGTTTCTCTTTTTTTGTTGGCAGCTCGTTAAATATCCATCGGGCGATGTTCCTATTTCGGTGCAAAGAGCTTATTTATGACTACTCCTCACGACTGGAATAAGAGAAGAGCTACTTATATAGTTCCATTTTCCCTCTTTGAGTAATTCTTCTCGATGGCTGATTGGAAGCATGGGATGCCATTAAGGTTTTACTGGTTGCATAACCGTATGAGTCGTAGATACTTTCTATTGGAAAGGAATAAACATATTTTAAAGTAAGGAGCTGCTAGGGGACATTTGTGTAGAATCTGATCAATAAGCTATACATTAAAAGAGCATTTTCTTTCAAATTATATGATTCTTCAAGGTAAAACATGTATTGATAAGTTAAGAAAATATACTTGAACCTGAGAATATATCCTACACTCAATCAAGAATTATGCATTGTTATTAAGAATTAATGTTATAGAAATAATATTAAGACATTCGTCTACGTTCGAGCCAACTTTTTCTTAGAAATTAATTTTAATTTTCTTTTTAATTTATTTTTAGGTAAATTATGATGTAAAAAAACATGAAATTAATTAATGTTTGGCATACTTTTTTTTATAAAATCGGTGTTTTTGACAAATTTTAGTGAAATTTTAACAAAATGGCTTACGCTTTACAGAAAATTGTAAGGGATCAATGTTAATTTAATTTCAGCATAAGAATTATGCTACAATGTTCTTTGAAATATTGATTGCTAAAAGAAAATAGTAAATAATAGTAATAGGTTAAAAATAGTACAAAAATAGTAAAAAAAAATAGTAATAGGTTAAAAAGGTACATAATTATAGATATTTTACGAAGTTGGGCTGAACATTTCCTTTAAAAATAGCTGTAAATGACAAAGTGCTTCATATATATTCAAACTTTTGCTTCATTTCTTAGATACTAACATCTAAAACAAGAAGGACAAGTTTTTCACAATATATACATCACTGAAATATCTTGCAACTTTTTGTATGTTTTCTGAAAAACAACTTTTTATAAAGCCCTGTAAATTTCTATTTGACATACTGTAAAACGGAAAATTGATTTCGAAACTGAAATGATTGGTGTAAGATTTACTTAGAAAAAAAATTGATCATGTTGTCGAAAATCCTAACTTTAGCGTAGATGTATACCTTAAAATTATAGTTATTATCTTTATAATTGACGTATTATTCATTTAAGTATTGTATTTAAACTTAATTTAATTATTTTAAATTTTGAAGTTATCTTTGTCTTAAAGATAAATTATTTTTTGCCGGAACATCATGGTATTGTCATATGAGATACAAAAACATATAGGATTTATATATTTACGCAAACATTTATTGGATTTATATATTTAAAATCATTTATAGAGGAAACTAATTAACATTAGAAAAAAAATTGAAACAAATTTCTCTCTAACTTATCTATTTTATATTGAAAATAATAGTTAAATTTATTCTAACAAGAAAACTCAAGTTTGTCAAATATTATTTTACAAAATAGAAAAAATAAAATTTAAAAAAAATAAAAAAATAAATAAATAAATAAAAATAAAAAAAAACAGAACTGGTTTCAATTGTAGCATCGAATTCGCTTTAAAATAAAGTTTGATAAATAAAGCAGAAATCGTGATCAGTAATCTGAGATCCTTAGAATATAGAGAACGAGAAATAATCACCTTGAGGTAGAAATAGAAAATCAGAAAAAGGTCAATCACAACAGCTCATGGGAAATAAATAAACCAATCAGTGAAAAGTAACGATTTTCCATGAGAAGATTTAATCCCTTTAACTACAGGGCGAATCACCAAATGTTGAGAATAGCAATTATTTGTTAAAAGTAAATTGAGCGATTCAATTGTATTTGCCAAAAGATGATTGTAATTTCATGCAGCTGGTTTTGCTGAAATAGTTGAAATGATTATCATTTGGTTTCCATGTTATTTCTCAGAAAAAGGGGAAATAATTCGCTAATAAGTTTCGATTTTATGACTCTGGATTAGATGAAATGCGAGTGTGTGAATTCCTAACGTACTTATCTTTGAAAGAATTGCTAACAAAAGAATTCTATATGTAATTACTTAGCAAATATTTTCTAACTGCAGGCTGTGTATTATTTTCTTTTTTTTAAAGTAAATATACGAGATAATTATAGTTTTGGGAAATCATTTGAGCGAACGAATGAGAAATGAAAATCCAATTTAAGGAATTATTTTGAATTTTATTTTATTTTAAGTTAATTATAAATCTAAATACTTTTATTAACAAGTATTAATTCCATTTAGTTTTTAATAAATTAAATATGTTTTTACTCTTCAAAAGAGAGACCTAATGTTGAGGTTATAATTATTATAATTTTTAATAAAAAATGTTTTAATCAAACTAAAAAAATGGCAATTTTTATAATGAAGTATTATTTTCCATTGCAGTCTGAGTTTCTAAGAAAATATTTCTTAAAAATATTAAGAAAATATTTTGAAGAAATTAAGAATTAATTCACAAAGTAAAATTTTTCATACATCGATTAAAAAAATATTTTTTGTTTTTTGAATTCGATGTGATGTTTAAATTTTCATTTTCTAAGTGTGTTGCATTATTATACAGTTTAATTGCGAACTTAATGTATAACCTAGTTATCTATCTATCTATCTATCTATCTATCTATCTATCTATATATATATATATATATATATATATTGACATCATTATTAATAGCATATCAAATATAGATTTTTAATTTCTATTCTTCGTTATTAATGAAATAAAATTTATTCAATTTTTAAATTTTTATAATAATTCAACTTAAAACATCATGGAGTTGCTATTTTCCAAACAATTCAAATAAATAAATAGAAAATCAGTAATTTTTTTATCGCTTGCTTCCTCAGTAAAAATCAATATCTTTCTATTTATGATTAAACTAATAATCGTTTAAACAGCAAAATACTAGCTTAAATAGTATTTATTAGGTTAAGTAATTAGCTAAGGCCAACGTTTGCTAATTTATAGCCTCTATATAATTTTTATTTGAAAAAATTTCTAATTTCAGTAGTAACATGTAGTTTATGTGATCTAAGGAATTATATATATAATTAATATATATGTATATATGAATATATATATATATATATATATTTGAATTACTGCAAAAATTTAATCGAATTATAAAAAGTCAATGCGAAGTCTCAGTTGAAAAAGAAAAGGTGTATTTATTTTGATAATTTGTAGTACTTATTTACTTAATTAAAAGTATCTCATGAATAATATTTCATTAAAATAAACTACAGAAGTATTATTTTATCAGTGTATATATTGAAAGTCCATTATGCATATACTGAAATAGTTATAAACCATAACGATAGAAAATATAAATGGTTATTTCGGGCAAAGTTTTTACTTTCCCCTTGATACTAAGCAAGAAAGGACTTTGTTATTATAATCTTTTTATTGGGTTATTTTTATTCTTTCTATGAAAATGAGAATGTTTGCGTTGTCTGTTGATATTGATATCATTCTGGGAAGCGAAGCTAATCAATTTTCTAAGGGTGAAATCATCTTTTGATACCAGCTATTTTTTGATACCTAGCTCATAATAATGTTATTTCGTCTGGACGAAGAAATTAAGATATCATATCTGGCATTTAAACTACAGGTCTCATATTCTGTAACTAATTAAATATTCAAACAATTAAATATCGATTTAACTTGATGTTTTATATAAAAAAAAAAGGATTGCTATTAGCACAAAAATTATATATCTGTTGTACACTTTTTTGTGTTCACCTGTTTCTAATAATGAAGATTATTTGGATCTCAAGTTGAAGTAATCCAAAAATAATTATAGAGAATGTAATTATTACATCGTTTGTGTTATGGAATGCAGATTACATTGGTAACTAATCAGATAGCTTCATTTCTATGAAAACAGTGATCTTTTTCCACAAGCAAATTTATTTTTAACTAATTAAAAATGTTAAGTAATTCTTCTAAAGTAAATGAATTAAAATAACAAGGCTAATTTTCTTATAAAAATAAACTATAATATAAAATCAAAATGAATAGATCACATCTTGAATTATGATAACGAGTAATTACATCTGATATTTTGCTAATGAGTAACTAATTGGTGATAAATTATATAGTCTACTAGGTCAAAAATTTCAAAGTTTATCTTATTTGTTTTGATGTTTTGTTACTTTAAAATCTTTGTATTTTTTACATTAGTAATCGTCATCCAAAAAATAATATGATGGGCTTTTAAAATATCCTTTTTATTTCTCAAAAATATAACACGTAATTATATTTGACTTTTATATAATAAATAAATATTCTTTTCTTAGAAAAACAATATTTTACTTTAATAATTTTTTAGTAATCAGAATTTTAAGGGAATTAAATTAAAATATATTTTATTATTACTTAGTTAAATGTATTAAAAATAATAGAGAAAAATAGATAAAGATGAGGAAATTAAAATATCACAGAGAAAATAATTTCAAAATCTGTAAATAAAATAAACATAATTTATTTATTCTATATCCACAGATTTGTATACTTACAGTAAGAAAATTATTTGTGAATAATTTTATTATTGAAGAAAATTCAACAGAACTTTATTATATTATTTTCATTAACTTTTAAAAGCTAGAATAATAATCAAAAAAAGTTTTCTCGAATTAATATAACGAATATTTTTACAAAGAAAACAAGAATATATCTTTTAAAATAACGTGATTCATAAAAACGAAAAATCAAATGAATGGAAAATCCAAGAATTTTCCGCTAAGCTCTCTTTTATCGTAATTATTTTAATGAAATAATGCAGTATTTTATTCATTTTATTTTATGAAAATACAATTTTGCCTATTACTTCTACAAAAAAATAATTTAAGGAGAAAAAATACATGATATTGTGTGAAAAAATCTGAATAACATTTTCTTCAGAGCACTTCCACATTGAAAAGTCTATTATTATATGATGTGGAATAAAAATGGATGAAACAATTTATATACCTTTTTATGCAATTTACTAAGATTGAATTTGGACCATTTGACAAACTGAATACTAGCAATTTGGATTCCTTTTTATGCATGTCCAAAACTATCTCATAATTTCTTTTTAAAAAATACTGTTTTAAATGTTATTATTGCCTAGTTGTAGCATAAGGTCTCTTCGAATTTTAAGCAACCATATTCGGTTTCAGCCACTGTTAAATATTGGAAGAAAGAGGCTGCGATTCGGCTTTCTGCAATACTCATCTTTTGGAGTGGATATTTAGGAATTTTCAGGGTCTTCTTACATGCTGCACATGAATATAGCCTACTAAATAAGAATGAGTCATCACAGAAACTAATTTACGAGATGGACCTCAAAATGCTTTACAACAGCCTTCAAATGTTAGGCTATTTACTATGGGATGTCCAAGTGAACTTAAAGTACCAGGGATCATTTGCTATTTAGAATAAATGGCCCACCTTGTCTAGTAGTCAGCGTGACTGAATCCGGATAAGGTGGTCCAGGGCTCGAAGGCCTGCTCAGGGATGGATGCACTTTCTCTCCCTCTTGTCTTTGCCTATTTTTGTATGAATGGAGTGTGAATGGTTGCCTACCCTATAAATGGGTTCCTACGGCATGTGTATGTTCTGAAAAAGTCGGACAATACACCAAATATTGTTTCAGTTGGAAAAGTGGAGCAGCCCACCCCATATTGCCGATAAAAAATAAACGAATGAGATGTCTGATCTTTTCATATTTTGTAGTTGGAGTAATACTTCTCCTTATTTATTATATAAGGAAAATTAGATGACCTTTAACAAAGGTTAAGGGTTTTTACTTTTTTGGCCGTCCAGATATATTTATAGTAATGAATGTTAGGTTATTTTCGAAGTTTTTTCCCTTGTATCACGTAAATATCATAAAATATGCAATTAAAAATCTTCAAGAAATCACTGTATGAGATAAATAACACACAGGTAGACATTGAAAAACTTCGTTTAATGAGGTTTAAAAGAATCAGATAACAAAAGATTATTAATTTTAACAAAATGGAATTAAACAGATATAAATATAGTAACTATATTAAGTTAACTAGAATCTCTGTTAGCTTCTTATTAATTTTTACTTTAATTACTGTATTTTAAATTTTAATAACTGCTAATGTGTAAAATTCAGCATACAATAATCAATATACCACCTAAGCAGCCCTTGCCTTATTGAAGATTTAGACAAATAACTATTAAAAAATGAAAAAAGATGTACGACCCATAAAATGGCTTGAAGCAGGAGTAATCAATTCTTTCTAATTTTGACTTCCCTTGATCTAATATTCTCATGACTGATTGCTGTACTTTCATTTTGGTCAATGTCATCATCTTGAATGATCTCACTGTATAAATATAGCTCAGATTGTGCACCCATGTCACAGAAATACACACCCATTCCTTCTCTTCAATCATTTCTCTGTCTGAATCTCCACCCTCTTGTCACAACTGAGGCTTGTTTTGCTCCTAAATATCCATTATCTTCTGAAAAGTGAAGTGTAAAAATTCTCCAAAAAAAGAAAATTTGCATGCTTAGTTTTCAATCACTTCTCTTAATCGCTGACTTTTATGGGATTCTAAGTACAGTCATTAATCTAACCTAGAAAAGAACTTTCTCTAATCTGTAATTAATTTATTATTTTCGTTTAAAAAAATTAAATATGTAGGTTGAACTTTACTTTTGTCCAATACGGCATATATAAATGACTTTCTTTAATTAATTAAGTATTTTTTTAAGGACAGATAATTTGTAATGATACTTCAAAGAAAGAAATTATCATTCAGCTTGTTAATTTTAAGTATTGTTAGAATACAAACTAAGTAATTAATTCGTTAAAAAAGACCTAATTTCATCTGAAGTTTTAATGTAACGATCAGGTTTGAGCCGGGAAAACAGTATTTCAAGTTAATGTGATATACAAACATAAGAGATTACGAAAAGGCCTTCAAATTTTAATGACAATATAAGCGTGTGGTGTGAAAACCTAATATTTTGTCAATGTATGCTCCTAAGTATCAATAAAAAATGTCAACTTAATCAATTTCTAGTTAGCATTAATAGTTAATTAAAGGCATGTTAGCTATTCAAAAGGATCTGCATTGTCGCTTTATCATAATTTAAAGGGTTCTTCCTCTAATTGGCTATTAACATTAACTAGAATTCAAATAGGCTAACCATAAATGCAAGAATATATGAGCTTATTTAAGAACAAAATTAAAACGTAAATGTGGATTTAACATTCTCAAGTAGGCATGGCATACAATATATTCGAAGCCAGTAAATTAAGCAGTATCTCAACAAGTGTACATTAAGGTAGAAAATAAATTGACAAAAAGGTAATGCATTGAAATAAGCACAGTGAACTATGAGGACATTTCATTGGCTATAGTTTGAATGAAAGGCATCTCTTATGTGCAAAGTATTGTCCACTCGCACAAAGTTAATACATGACACAATTCGTACTATTGTCAAGCTCCACAATGCATTGAATTTTGCAATATCATATAATTTGCAATATCATCACAATGCAATTTTGCATTATTATAATGAAAATATTCTTTTCTGAAGGAATAATCTGACTGAAGCAGTTAAAGTGGGTATAATGAGCTAATTCGAATATCATAAAATGATTGTTTTAATAAATTGTCCCTTTAAGGCAAATGTCATATGATAAATTTAATTTTAATAATAATGCATAGGTTTCAGAAGTTAAACAATAACACTTAAAAATATTGTATTTCTTTTGTATATGCGGCAAAGCATTTAATTATAACCAGTTGAATTAATAGGTATTGTGTTATTTTTTTTATTCCGAAGTGCAAAATTTTCAGTGAGATTACTTTATTAACAAATTAAAAAAATGGAGAATTAACTACTTTCAAATAACCAGTTATAAATTTCCAAATTATGCTCTTAGTTGTGATGTTCAGAAAGTACAATCGTTCTTCGGTACAAAATATCATCTATGAAAATACTTGTCTTTTTATCATTTAGTAATTATTTTATCGCATTTTATTCTTCAAAATGTAAAAAAGAACTATACATCAGAGCATTCAAAGTAAACATTATTTACTTGTCTGCTCTTTTTACAAAGCTTAATGTTTATAAAAAATACGTATTTTTAACAATCACTTTTAGTTTATAATTTTAATAATTTAATCACTTTTTATTATTATATGCAAATAAATGTGTAAATCTCTGTACACAATTTTGTTTCATGTACATCTAGATATAACAGACACATTTTATATTAATGATGAGAAAGAGCAAACAAACGTGTCTAGCAATTCATAACATTTTGAATCTAGCAATCTGTCATAACTAGCTATACTTTTTGTTTGCTTTCCCCATCAAATTCATAATAAATTATTTTCAACGAATAATTCACTTGACTGAAAAATAATAATCATAAAAAACACTTTAGATACATTTGAATAAACTTGAGTAATAAGCCAAGTTAGAGCCGCATGCAAGCTTTTAGTGAATCTGATTTATTATCAAAAGTAACATGTGAGGCATTGGTATAGTAAATTACTACGAGTCGTGATTATCATTTAAATATTAGAGCCCTGACTCATTCAATAACTGAATAACAGCGAAAGAAATAAAAATAAAACCTTTGCGTATTTCCTGCCGAAAGTTGTGAGATTTATCATTTTTAGGAATAATTACCTTCACTAATGAGGTAAATATGAGAAAAATTTGCATGAAAAGCTTAGCATTAATAAAATTACATGCATGTAAGTTTTACAGATTTTATTACTTTAAAACTTTCTAAGTCTTCACGTTGAATTTGTCAATAAATGTCAATAAAAAGTATTTGTCAATTTAAATGAAACATTTTTAAGTTATTACAAATTCAAATAAAAGTTTGGTAAAGTATATAGTATTTTTCTTTTATTATTCCTACTTATACTTATATTATTCTTATTTTTCTATTTTGATAGGTAATTATTCAAAATAAAATTTTTTGTTAAAATTTTCAATCAGGATTATTTTAAAAACTTATTTACCTATTTATTTAAAGAGTTCTTTCTTTGTATGATCTTAAAATATTCTCTCAATTTTATTTATCCGAGTTGTTGTCATGTGCCAGCCTGGCTGGCAATAAGGGGTGCGCTGCTCCACTTTTCCAACTGAACCATATTTGGAGTGAAGTCCGACTTCCTCAGTACACACATGCCATAGGTACCCGTTTATAGGGTAGGCAACCATTCTCACACACACAAAGAAAGGACGAAGACAAGAAAGCGAGAGAAAGTACATCCAGGCTCGAGCCAGGATTCGAACCCAGGTCCCAACATCTGTAGTCAGGTACGCTAACCACTAGACAGGTTGGACGGCATTTACCCGTGTATTTTTAGGAATACAAATTAATTTGCACGATAAATATAGCTACAAAACTAATTTAACAATCAATATTGAGTCATCATTGCACATATTATTTATTTTTAAAAGTTTAATCAGAAATTTTTGCTTTTTTTCTTTCTTTATTTATTTTTAGCCAAATGTACGTTTATTATGAAACAATTAAATATGAACAAATCTCCAGTAGTTTTGCGTAAAATTTGAGCTAATAAAAATCACATTTTCCTTCAAAATACATACTACCTTAACTTTTCTTTGAAAATCATACCTTTTTTAATTATTAGCCTTTGTTTATTGAATAAATGTTAATAATTCCTTTGAAATATAAGATTTCATTACCAAAAATTAGTTATTCTTAGCAGTCACGTATATAAAAAAAGGATATATATATATATCATTTAAACTCGATGTTAATGAATGAAGATACATTATGGAGAACAATATTTAGACAAAATTCTAGACCAATATTTCTCAGTTGAAATGCATATGAACTATTACATAGTTTTTCCCTAAGAGACTGTAAGGAAAATTGAAAATATCACATCGAAATATCTAAGTATTTATATTTCAAAGATTGGAAGGGATACTGAATGTGATATAATTTGAAATTCTCGTAACTATTCTAATTTGTTCGTGCATTATATCAAATGTACCCGTAACAAACCCCACATGCTTACAACTAATTTTATAGATTGATATTGGGAGTTTCGAATACAAATTGGTGCGATGATATTACAAGGATGTGCTTTGAGTACCAGCAAATGGCATAACAATGTTATACTTCAGCAAAGTTTGAATACTTCTAAGTTTGCAACAAAAGCTGGTACACAAAATACCACCTTTCCTTAGCATTTCAATACTAAAGTTATTAAAAAAAATTCATCTTCAACAATAGTATTTTTTAATTTCTTTTAATAAACCTAAATTACATGATTAAGATTAATTGAATTCATTCATAAATTCATTGCATATCTTAAAGGCCATTCATCAAAATGTAAAGATTTTGACACAAATTTGAAGTATTTTTTTATAATAATATATTTCAAAACTAGATTGCCTTATAAAACATTTTCAACATCAATGCCCTTGTAAATTCTAAATAAATAAAACTATTATAATTGAAAAACATTTATTCACTGATACATAGAATCATTATTAATAAAATTACTCAATAATTGTGATATTTTAATTAAATTTTATAAACGTTTCTTCAAAATTATGGCATTGTAATATAAAATAATTTCTAAATTTCTTTGCGTTATATAAATTACGTCAGATTATTTGTATCATGAAAAAGATGAAAATATTTCATTGTAACAAATGTATATTTGAATGTATTTAAGTTTTAATAATCCTCCCATTAATTAAAAATAATAATAAAAATTAATTTATATTAAATAATTAAATTTGGTTAATGAATAATCATTTGATATTTTTTATATTTGTTTTTTTTATGTATCTTAACGGATGAATAACATTTATTTGTGTTTCAATGTTTTATCTTCTTAGAGCATCTTTTTCATGTATTTCATACATAGGTCAAATTTATAAAATACTTCCTAGATTGAGGAAATGCATTGTATAGTTTTTACCAACAATCTTATTAACATGCCTTAATTCAAGTTATAATGATACAGTTATTCGGGCCTATTGATTATAATTATTATAAGTTGTTCATTCATAATTGATAACTATAAACAGTAAAATAATTAAAAAAAACATATATCAAATTGTAATTATTTCCTAAAAATTCTAAAGATTAAAGAAAAGATATTTACAGTTATATTTGTGTAGTTTGAAAAATAATCTTAAGTTTTTTCCATGATTAAAATTTTCTCCAATATTTAGATATAATTTTTTAATCATATGAAAAATGAATAATAAAAAGTATTTATTTTATGTAATATCGTCAAGTAACATTATAATTTAAGAATATTATTACAAGAAATAAAGCCTTAGAAGTGTTTTTCGATATTTTCTTTTCCATTCCAAATATTTCGATTTGAACCCAAGTATTCAGCTCCAAATAAAGGCCATCCTTTTTTTTATTATTTTATTTGCTAAGCATATATGAAGTAAATATAGCCCGGAAGCATCTTTTTTGTATACTGATTCAATATATATACATATGCATACCATATATATACACACCACTAAGCAGTATACAACTCTATAGCATTTGTAGGATTCGAATTCGAAAGAAATTTTGCTAGAGTACATGTTTTTCACATTCTAAAAATGTTAAAATAAGAATTTGCAACAAAGAAAAGTGAGAAGGAATATAGTACGGGAATGTGTGTTGTTTAATTCGGAATTACTATAGAGGGAAAGCTTAATACACTTTTTCTATTAAAGATGAAAAGTTCAGAAAATGAAATAGAAAGTTTCCGATTCTGAATTAAGATAATTTTTCCAATTTATATAAGTAATTAAAATTATTCACTTAATTTTATTAATTAGGGATCTTAATATATTTTATTTAAGGGAGATTGAAAATGAATATTTATGAATATAAGATAAAATGTTTTTAAACTGCTTTTGAAATGAATTCTTTTGCAAAAAAAATTAATTTTAAATATATATACATAATATAAAGAAGTAAGTACAGTATAAAACTTTAAATACAATATAAAACAATAACTACAATATAAAACAGCAAATACAGTATAGAAGAATAATTAAAACCATTCTTCCATGTACAAATTGTGTCGCCTCTTTTGTATAAAATATACGGATGAGAGTCTTTATAGATAAAAGTTACAAAAGTATCTGTATGTTCTAAAATTTCTTATAAAATCCATTGCAACATTAATCAAAGTTATTAAAAATATGTATTATTACCAGGAATAAACGGTAAATGGATATGATGTGCATAGTCATGAGTAAAAAGAAAAATAATAAAAGCAATATCTATGGATACTGGTGTTGAATGTTTTTTTGCGATTTGTTACAATAAAAGATGCTTTCAAAGTATCCCTAAAAATATCATCTAACTATCAAATTATCCAAATTTATCAATAGGTTTGGGGTTATAGAAAAAGGAAAATAAAACTTAAAAAAAAAAAAAGAATTTTTAAAATTCATAATTTTTGTAAGAATGACATCTTAAAATGCCATTATCTGTTAAGATAAACATATTATATGTAAAGACTTTTATACATAATTTTGTGGAAAATTTGTTTTCGTTTATTTATGATCCCAAACATATTTAGTGAATACTATACTTTTTTACTTTATTGCAAGTTAAATTAAAATTCTAGTATGTAGTATTCAAAAATAGTGCTGTTTTTTTTTTTTTTTTTTTTTACTTTGTTAGTAAGATTTATCATTTAATATATGTATAATTTGAATAAAAATTTTTTAAATTATCAGAACTTGTGCTTAAAATGATTTTGCCTCTTCGATAAATTCTCTTTATGATTGCATATACTTTTTCTGCATTTATATTTCACTCTTTCATCACCTACTGAATTCATAAAATGTTAGAACTCTTGCATGAACAATAGAATTTTTCGTAATCGAGCGAAAAGCATTCATTGACCGAACACTTATGGAAGTTTACAGACATATATCGTTTTCCGGGGTGTTTGCATAAAGGGCACAATTACTGTACACAACAAGAAGGACATGCACGAATAATTTGATAACATTTGTAGAAACATTGGCTGCTAGCAAGGTCGACAATACATTAGAGACAAAAGCACTTTGGTACAGACCATTGTTGACAATACATCAGAAATAAAAGCACTTTGAAAAATGCGGCACATCGACGAACTTGGATGTGGAAATGACATATTTTTGAATAAATTTCAACTTAGTGTACAGAATCATGATGCCCTATCTGTGCTTGTAAGCATCATGGTGAACGCACAATGTCATCATGTATTTTTTACCATCGCCATATTGCTGATCACTTCGTATGATGATTTGAAATACCACTATATACACGCCTCATTCACTTCTTGATTCCATTATAGATACAAAGAAAATGTAATTGATACATGCATTTGAAGTATGAAAATGTATTTGAAACGTTTTTAATATTTCACAATAAAATGGTTTTGATTCAAATGAAGAATTATTCCTATGAAGATTCTTACTAATTCTTCCTCAGTGATAAATATTACGGAACTACTTTGATACACTCCCTCCCCAGATCGGAAATCTGACGACTTTTTTTCCCTCACCAACCATAATACCTGTTTTTGGCGCCTTTTTTTACTCGCTAAGATGGATTCTCACTAAATACAAATAATTAATACATAAAAAAACTTTTAAAAAAACTCAGAAAATGGTACAAAATACAAGAAAATACTAAATTTGGCAACAGCAAAAACCTAAAATCTGAAAAAACCTAAATTGGTTACACCAAAATAAGAAACAGCAATCCTAAAAAGTCCGTAGGGAGTGCCAGATTTGGCGCGAAATTTTTGGGGGGGTATATCAAAGTTGTTCCAATATTACATTTTCATTGTTTTGATGTATGAGAATACATTTCAATCACAATATTTGTTGCATAATATGATTTCATGCATAAAATAATTGATGAAAACGAAATATCTAATGACAATTAAGTACATTTGAACATTGAAATTTGAATATAACTTTAAGGGTCTCGATATTAAACGATATTTAAGTGTTGAGAAAGTTTATTTTTACACAGTTATAGTGAGTTTACTTTCAAACACAATTTGTTACGTCATCGGATATTAAATTATCAGAAAAATATAAGAAAATTTAAAATAATGGAACAAACAACACGTAAAGATAATATCTTTCATTATTTAAAAATATTGCATAAATTTTGTATACTAATTTGTCTCTATTATCAGAAAACTGGAGCCAAACAAATCCTCAAACTACTTATTCAGAAAACATTATTTAGTATTTCTTTCGGTAATATCAACATGCATAAAGTAAAAATTTATGCACGTTTCTGATTTACTGTCACATCAAATTGAATGAAAGGAATGTTCTTCCTCCAAAATGACGCGAGCGCCAAATAACTCAAATGCCTTTCGTCAACCAGTGAAAGAAAAAGCGGATATTTTTCTGCTGTCATAGCGGAAACAAAGTGCGGAAAGGCTCTTAGTTATATTTTTTGTGGCATCAGTGAACAACGGTTGCGTGAATGAATGACAAGACACCGTTGTTAAGCTGATTGACCGAGATATGTCACGTGGGAAATTTCGCGTGACGAAGGGATCCGGGTTTATATTGGAAGAGAAATAAATATCTGTTATCAAATAACAGATAAAGACTATTGTATTCGAATTTTATTTTCTAGTCATTTGGAAACAGATAAGTTCACCTATCAATTCTAAAAGTATGTTTTTAAAAGACAAATGCTATATGGATCGCCAAAAGATTAAAAGTTTCCGAGCAACCAGCAAAGCGATAATTATGAAATTAGAAATTATTACTCGTTTCATTATCAAGTTATATCATTAGTTATATTGCATGATTGACTTTAACATACACGAAACAAATTTACAGAAACTAATTAGGTATTTAAAAAGAAAAATAATTCAAAATAAAAGATAATTAGCTAAATGCTTCTAACTAATTTCTCCTCTATGATATGCATATTTTCTTCAAATTATGTATTTTTTGTGATTCAATTGAATTTTTCAAATTTATTTTCGAATATGAAAAAAACAAAATTAATGCTTTAAATCATACCCAATAATTTATTATACTCAAACTATTCTATAATTAAACTAAACTATTTCATTTTATTTTGTGAAGAAAAACAAACTGATATTATTTTTTTATTATTTAAAAATTAAAGAGGGATTAACTTAAGCTATATGGTGAATACATTAATTTTTATGCCACCATATCCAAGCTCAATCGTTGTAATCTTTACTTTCAAAATCTTCAAATTGTATTTTATTTTCTGAATAAGTTTATTTTTTGTAATATTTTAAATGAAAATCAAAAAAATTGAATTTGACAAAGAAACTTCGAATTTTCAATTTTTTTGTGTGTGTTTGTTTTATAATCAATAACTCATTATATTGAATAAACATATAAATGTATATGTTTCTTTATTATAATGAATTTTATATCTATTAGTTATGTATATAAATAATATATTAATAAGTAGGTAAACATGAATATAAGTTGATTTTATTGGTCAAGATTAATACTGAATTAAAATCAAAACTGTGTTTTCAATCTTTTAAACGGGAGTAATAGAATTAACTGTTTATTTATTAAGGGAATTAATTTTTTTATTGAATTATATTACTAGAAACTGATTAATAATAACTATTAGGATATATATATATATATATATATATATATATATAGCATTCACATCTTATGAAAACAGATTGAAATGGCATAATGTATACAAGCTATTTATAGAATATTGACAATGATTAAAATAAATAAAAAAGCAAATATGAAACTTTTATAAGCTTTAACGTTTATATCTATAAATAAACGTTTTTATTAAAATAATTAATGATTTGGCAAGATTATGGATTATAATCAATAAAAATTACTAACTTCGGTTGATATGTGATGAATAGATTTTTCAAAAGAAATGGGGAAAAAAAATATTATAAGAATTTTTTTTACCTGAAAATTATTATAAAATGAATTATTTAATATAAAATATTGCTTTGAAATCTGCAAAGTAAAATTATGATTAATATATTTGTGTGTGTGTTAAAAAAAGATAATTTATATAACGTTTCTAATAAACATCATTTGTTATCCGGTTTCACTATAAGTTGATCGTGCAAAATACGCATGACATGCAAGATTTGACTGCGTTCAAATGACAAATGGCTTATAAAGGGTGAAGCAATTTGTTTATGCTCTGAGATTTAATCATCACTTTGAAAACAAATACTTAATCATCATTCAGATATAATGTTTGTTTTTTTAAAGAAATTTTAATGCACCAATTATTATCTGCTGAAGTAGTGATGTTTCGAAATCAATAATAGTTCTTATAAAATATTAAAAATGTATGAAAAGTTGAAGTAATAAAGTTAATTTAAAATGGTTAGGAATAAAAATTTAATGATTTGAAATTTTAATTACAAGTGAGAATTATTTGCAAAGAATAATAGTGATACAAACAAACTTGTAAAATTTGTTTGTATAATAAACATAAAATTGTAGCATAAAAACTTTTGATATGCATAAGAATCACCAATTTATAATTTACAAAAATAAAAAAAATAAGAAAAAATCACACAAAAGTATGTCGGTTATTTTCAACTTGCATATCATTTTTAATGTTTTGTCTAAGTTGGGATTTATTTACTTGTAATTAATGCAATCGAAAAGCACAAAAGTTAATTGAATAAATGTTTAACAAATATCCTTATATCAAATGTAAATTTACAAATGCTTTAGCTATTCTCAGCTTGAAGATTGCTGTTTAGCATTTTTTGATGCCTTAAGAATTTTTTTTTGAAGTGATTTAAAAAATTGCTTTTTAAATACAATATTTCAGAAGAGGCATTTTTTAACATAAAGTTCTTTAATTTGTGGAAAGAAGCGTAATAATAATTGTAAGATAAAAATCTAAGACTAACAACGAATTTTATTTAGTATAACTTTTTTTTATTATAATTTAAATGTAAAATTTATGACAGAAATTTTCTCTGGGAATGCAAAATCATTATTTTCAAAGTTTTACTTCTAAAAATTTTGTTTATTCAGAGAGAACAAATGCTTATTTCATATGTCTATTCTGTTCGATATAACAGTCACCCCCTTGTTTTAATTAATTTTTTAATTATTAAATTAAAATGGAGAACGAAATTAAAATATAATATGTAGCATTAGAATTCAAACTGCTTACTCGTTCCCTTACTTGAAATCTTGAAATATTTTAGTTTATTATTATCAATTTCACAATACAGTTTTAAAATCAATCAAGATTTCTATGTTTGCTTTTTTTTATCAATCAAAAAGATATTTTAAAAAATATTTACATCAAATTTATTCATTATTTTTATTTTATTCTTTCTTAATACCTCACCAGAAACAACTCACAGAAATGCTATGATAACACACAGACATAAAAAGTCTTTTTGTCTCAATCAATTCAATCAATCAACTAATTTGCTTAAATTATAACTAAACGAAACTATTTCTGAATAAAAAATGATTTTTTGTACTGTTCCTAACCCATAACAAACATTCTGCACAGATGTACGAGGATTTAATGAATTTATATATCCAGATTACTAAACTTATATTACCTTTTAGTTTACAATAGTCATATTATAACTTTACTCATTTAAATAACGAAATTTTATTATTTAAACCAAAATATGTTTTTTTTTACATCAACTATTTCGGCAATGAAATAATCATAATCTATTCTCAAAATAGCTAATAATATTTTTGTATTTATAAAACAATATTGTTAATAGTGAATATATTATAAAACATATAAAATTTTATTTGTGTAAAAATTGTATTTTAAGTTTCCAATTTAATTTCAAGTATTGTTTGTACATTTTCTTACTAAGTACTTCAATATAACAACCACAAGTGTATTAAATAGAAATAACAGGATATTTTAATTATTTTACATTAAATATAAACACACAGGATATTATATCTTTCATTTATAATTGACTCTTTTTTTTTATTATTTTACGTAAATGGGAATGCTCAGCAAAATAATTATTTTTAATGAAAATTTATTAATTAAGCTATAATTAATTTCCAGATACTAAAAATGATTTTTACACTTTATTATATAGTATTTTATCAGAAATCTATATAGAAAATTTTAATTAAAAAACATTCTTTAGGTGTTGTTTTGCATTTGTATAAAATTAAATTTACTATAATTAATATTTTTAATTAATGAAATTGTTTATTAATTACCTTTAAGCATTCATAGATGAACATTGAGAAAAAAAAAAAGCAAAAATATGAGTAAATAGGATTAAGGAAGTCTAGCATTTGTTTATTTGTCTCTTGTTGTCTTGCTTGTTTTTTCTTGTAAAGATTCAAACGTAGCTAAAAATATGCTGGCATAATACTTTAGCGATTCCCTGAATTCATTTTAGGTATAAATATGCTTATTTAATTCTAAATTAATTTTTTTCATCATCTAAACATAATATTTTTTATATTTTTTGATTTTTAATTATAACTGAAACTAAAATTAATCTTCATTTATATAATATTATTTTATATAAGGAAGAAAATGAAGTAATCATATTCGATATTTACTAACAACCATATCTTTCTTTTCTTATTGATTATGAATAATTAATCAATTTTAATTCAATATTGATGGTTATTTCTAATTACAAGATCCATTTATCATTCTGAGCGAAACATTTAATTGCATGCCTTTACCATGTTTTGCATAATGAGTTTTCACACTTTACTAATTACAAGATAAAAGTATAATTTTTTTTACATTAGCTATAAGGAGGATATTAATATATTCTCCTAACCATTATATGTTACTAATGGAAATATAGGAAATGTTTAGGCGATGAAACATTGACTAATAAACTAAAGTCACGCAACTGAAGGTAAGTGGTTACAGATATGTCTAAATTTATTATATATGATTTAAACATGTAAATAATATGAAGTAATCATTTCCTTAAAACATTTTTTCTATTCAGTGTTCATGAAAAATGAAAATTTTATCCTGAGAGATATAAGCCATTTGTAATTTGTATAAAAATTAAATTTAAAATTTTATTGTTTTATTGATACAATTTTATTTGATATTTACTTTATCACAAACCCCTTTAAAATATTTAAAAATAAATTTTTTACATTATATGATCCAGTAAGACAAATTTTATAAGGTACAACAAAAATTATGTGTCAATATTATATATTGAGAACATAAAATTATAATCTGTTCGGTTATTCATTAATATTATTGAATATAACAACAATTTGCATTAAAATGAAATTTGTTATTTTTGAAATTACTTTAAGCAATTTATTAGATTATTTATTAGTTTTAAGTGACTGGGAAAATAAGTGTTTATTCTGAAAAACAGTTTATAAATTCCAAATAGTTACCACAATTTTAGGAAGCACCACCAAGGTTCTCTAACTTTTCAAGTTCAGCAATTAAAGTCTTAGCTGTATGGTATTTGTATGCATTCAAAACATAAAAATATTCCACTGTATCTTTCAAAATTCTTCGGAACTGTTTTGTGTGTTTAAGTAAAAATAAAATATTCAAAGATGCTGAAAGTATATTCTACTAAAATATAGTTAAATAAGAAAATATATCTAACTAATTTTTTTTGTTTAACTATCTCTAAGTTGAATACATTTATCTAGCTAATTTTTTTATATTATTAAGTTATGATATTTTATTCTTATAATTTAAGTAGAGAAGAGAATATCAGAATTTGAAATCTTCACAATCTGATGTTCAAATTTGTATACTTATTTTTATTAACAAAAGAAATTTCTATTTTCATTTCTGTTTAATATTCGTTGATACAATATTATTTATAACATAGTATGAATATTAAGCATCATGATATCATTTAAAACGTCAGTATACATACTTTTGTCAATGTATATTTTCAGTATTTCTCATATATAACTAATTTTTTAGCTTATTTTTTGGTAGTTTTTTTTATAATGAAATGTCATATATTACTATATAGGTTAAAACGTTTTAATAATGAAGTTCTAGGAACACCATTGTCAACTTAATTTCGTGCAGCGTTTACTTGTATTCGTATTTTGGATACATTTTAAATTTCTTAGCTATTTTAGACATTTCTTCCAGAAACTACGGTCTGATCAATCTTATACTCACAATGATGAACATTGATAATTATTAGTGCTTAGAAAGATGTTTTTGTGTTTATCATTGTCATAGTTTTAAAAAACTACAAATTAATTTATTAAACATTCTTAAAATTAGTTAAATTAAGAAAAGAACGCAATTTCTTTTTGAACGAAACGAGTGTTTGAAAGTTAAAAATCGTGCAAATTTTGTTTGAATATTTCGTATAAACTTGAAGGAGGGAGTCACAAATTAATATTCATTTACAAAAGAAAAATCTATTTCTTTTTCAGAGAAATTACCTGCTGTCTTATACATCTAAAGGGTCCTGTATTGAACTTCCACTATCAAGGACATAACATAAATACTTTTCTTCAAATCTTTTCTTTTGCTTCCTTATCACTATTTCCGTTGACTTTCAATATGGTTAATGAATATTTATGAGAAGTAGAACTTTATTTGAGCATATTATATTTCTCATTTCCTAAATGAATAGAAAATAAAAAAATCATTCTTTGAATCCTTGTGATTAAAACGTTCATTAAATTGGTTCTAATATTTAAAACTATATAAATAAAATCAATTTTCTATTTATCCGGAAAGTTTTACCTGGGATTGAGTTAAGAATTTCTAAATTGAATGGAGTGAAAAATATAATGTATACCCTCGTTTTTACGAATTCGTAAAGGATAAGTGAAATAGTTCGTAAAAATGAGAGTTTGCAAAGTTAAAAAATGTAAGTGTAAGATTTTAAACTTAATTTTTTTTTAACAAACCAGTCATTTTCTTATGAATGAACATTTATTCAAAGTATTTATTTAATCAGCAAATCATAAGAGAATAAAGTGTAAATTAAAATATATACGTTCTAATAAAACATATACGCAATTATTTTTATATTAGGTTGGGGAAAAAGTAATCGATTATTTTTTTGGTAGACGTCTGTAGTGATCGATATCTCTTGAGGTATCTATCAAACAATTTCAGATTTATGCTCGTTGGAAAGGTGACATTTGACACTAAAATATCCTCTTGCGGTTTTTTGTTTGATTCATTCAGTTATGAGTACAAGGTTTTAAAAATGGAAGTCAACAAACAGAAAATTCGATACATTTTCGTTTTTCTCTTGTAACGGCGAAAAAGATGGCCGGGTGGCTAAAATTGTGAAAGGTGTTTATCGTCCTATATAAGACTGTAACAACCTATTACGTACAATTTTTGTTTCGTCGATTCCGTTCGGGTATTTTTGATGTTAGAGATGCACCTCGCATGTGGATACAGCATCGTCGAAAATGTCTATAAAGTATCAAAAATGATGGAAGTTAACCGCATGTCAGCAGTCGTAACGCGCAAGACCTAAAAACCTACATGAAAGCTGTTTTAAACCTTTTTAGAAAGTGAATCCAAAAGAAGTTACATAAAGTTCACGTAAAAATAATGGATTTCTTTTTCCCCAAACTAATATTATTGGTGAAATATTAAGGGAAATAATCGATTATTTTTATCTCTTTCATAACTATATTTTTAAAAATATATTTTTTTCATTAAAAGAATGCATTTTACTTTTTTTTTTATATAAATACCTAAATAACGAGACGTTCAATACCTGCTGTACAGAAGATCACGACACTGCCATATTTTCTAATTGTTGGGTATCTGAATGTTCTTTTTTTAATCCTCATTCTTTCTGGTTTTAGTTCTTTCATTGTCTATTACCTCACGCACAAGAGCGTATAATTTACATTTGAGCCCACATACAAAAATGAAATTTCGTTTTCTTACAAAGAAGGGTTTCTTTGTCCGAATTCATGCATAAGTTACTAATTTTCCCTTAAATCCTCAAAAACATTCTTTGTTCTTTTCAATTACTGTAGTGTCTATAATAAAAACCTGCATGTGGAAACGCTGTAGATATCATATTTTCTACACCATTATTATCACAATAGATTGATAAGAAAATTTTAACTAGAATATTTATTTTCATAAGGCATTTCAATTCAGTTTTCATGATCTACAGAATTATATTCCTATATTTCAGTTTGATATTATTGAGGTCTGATTCATAGAATGTTCGATTAGAAATAAATAAATTTCACACAAATTACTTTAAAAGTTTCAAGTCTATGAATAATACATGTGGAAATGCTGTAAATATCGTATTTTCTGTAACATTATTATCAGGATATACTGATAAGTGCATTTTAACTAGAATAATTAGTTTTATAAGGCATTCCAATTCAGTGCTCATGATCTACAGAATCACATTCCCATATTTATAAGTTAAATGTTATTGACTAAGTCCGATTCATAGAATGTTAGATAGAAGTTTCGATACTATGAATAGTGCAATCATTCATAATTAGAAAGGAAATGATTCTCTGATAAAAAAAAAAAATGTCGATCCAAATATCTAAGGGGAAAAAATCAAATATTTTAAAAAATCAGGTGATAAAATGCCGTAAAAGAAAGATAGCTAAAATTAGTTCTCAGAAAAAGTTTTTTGAGGTTATAGTTCATATATAGGAACTATAACCTTAAAAATCTTTTCTGATTTACTTGCGTGTAAGGAAGCATGTTAGAATCCAGTGTAAATTAGGAGAATCGTGAGAATTTGTAAACAAGAGGTTCGTGAAAACTAGCATCTAGTGTATCACGACACCGGTCACTGACTTACTAAATTAATTTTGACTAAAATAAAAACTGTCTTTTATTTCGAAATGTTGACTTTTGCATTTGTAAGTAATTCAAAAAAAATGAATGCTAGTTTTAGCTAGCTGTATAGTTGCTTATAGCACCATGTAATTTATTGAAGTTCCATTGAGGAATGTTTGCTTCGAGAAAAAATTATGCGTTTCTTTCTTTTCCTTAAAAATTTTCATGTATACGTTACTTATGGAATATAGAAAATTATTAACATCAAATGATTCTAATTTTTTTCTTAATTTTCACAATGTAAATTAAATAAATAATATTCACACCATTTTACCAATTTTTTTAAAAAAAAGTATTAATTTTACAATATTTATTGAATGTGTTTTTCCTCTCTTTTTCATATTTTACTTCTCAGAAATGCATAGGAACACGGATGAAAAAAATCACGATTTTAATATTTAAAATCTTCGTGAAAAATAAAGATTTTAAGCATCATACGTTTCTGTCAATTTGTATCGGGTTATAGTGAAAGTTTTCCATCTAAAATAATCTTAATCATATTTAAAAAAAAAAAGACATTAAACCTATACCTATAATGCAGGAAGTAATCACCACTCAAATCTATTATTTTCTGTCAAATTTTCGGTTGACTGAAAATCATAGATATAAGTCTTCGGCCCAAGAACTTGGTATCGATGAGCCCAAAAACTGTCCTGTTCGAAATCGAAGATAGCACCATCAAGATGTAACAGTAGTTGTGAAAAAGGAAGAATTTCGAAGGAGTTATGTCGGAGCTATATGGTGGTTGTGGCAAAAGATCCCATTCGAATCCATACATAGTCATAGAGATGAATGCAGACACATGTGCTTTTGCCTTACCTTGATGGAACAGCACCGTCTTGGGCCGGAACTCAATTCAACTTTTAGATTCGATAGAAGCTTCAACACGAACTAGCATATCGTTATACGTTTTACTGTTGACCTTTTTTCAGATATTCTTTGCGGATGATACCAGATACAAAGCATGATCATTTTATTACTCAAATTGCACTTTGCGAGGCCGTGAAGAGCTCAACTGGCATAAACTAATTCTTGGCTTAAATTGTTAAAGTAAACCCACTTTCATCATACAAAACGACTCGGTACAGACCTCTGTCCTTGCGTTTTTATTTATTAGATTAGGGTAGACCTAAATATTTCTATTTATATCTGCTTAGACCATCAGAACATTCTGCTTCTTGAATTTCATAGACCTTGTTTTTCAAATTTCAACACCAAACTCCTTTACAGTATCATATAATATAAAATGGTGCCTGAAGATGAACATATGATTGAGTCTGACTTTCTGCAGCTGACCTTTTTCAACAGAACTGGAAATAAATTATGGTTCTTATCAGGTAGCTTGATAATTCCATTTCAGACTCCTTATACTTATGATAAAGATGTACACTACTGGCCATTAAAATTGCTTCACCAGGAAGAAATGCAGATAACAAAATGATATTTATTGGACAAATATATTATACTAAAAATAACAAGTGATTAAATTTTAAAAAAAAAATTTGGCTGGATAAATCCTGAGAAATCAGTACCCAGAACAACCACCTCTGGCAGTAATAACAGCAGTTATACGCCTGGGCATTGAGTCAAACAGAGATTGGATTGCATGTACAGATGCCCATGCAGCTTTAACACGATGTCACAGTTCATCAACCGTATTGACTGGCGTTTGGTGACGAGCCAGTCTCTCGGCAACCATTGACCAGACATTTTCTATCGGTGAAAGATCATGAGAACGTGCTGGCCAGGGCAACAGCCGAACATGTTCCGTATCAAGGAAGGTCCGTACAATACCAGCAAAATGCGGTCGGGCATTATCCTGCTGAAACGTAGGGTTTCGCAGGGCTCGAATAAAGGGTAGAGCCACGCACATAACACATCAGAAATGTAACGTGCACTGTTCAAAGCACCGTCAATGCGAACAAGAGGTGACCGAGACGTGTATCCAATGGCACCCCATACCATCACGCCAGGTGATGGGCCAGTATGACGATGACGAATGCACGCTGCCAGTGTGCGTTCACCACGATACCGCCAAACACGGATGCGACCATCATGATGCTGTACACAGACCCTGGATTCATCTGAAAAGATGACGTCTCGCCATTCGTGGGCCCAGGTTCGTCGTTTATCACACCATTGAAGACGCTCTTGTCTATGACGCAGCGTCAAGGGAAGCCGCAGCCATGGTCTCCGAGCTGAGAGTCCATGCTGCTGTAAACGTCGTCGAAGTGTTCATGCAGACACTTGTTGTTTTCCAAACGACCCCGTTTCTTGACTCACGGCTGGTTAAGAGGTTGCACGATCCATTACGGCGATGCAGATAACATGCCTGTCTTCTCGACTGCTATTGATAAGTGGCCGTTCCGTATTACCGTCCTGAACCCATCGATTCCATATTCTGCTAACAGTCATTGGATCTCGACCGACGCGAGCAGCAATACTGCGATAAGATAAACCGCAATCCCGGAACGCTACAATTCGACCTTTATCAAAGTCAGAAACGTGGTGGTACGCATTTCTCCTTCTTACACGAGACATCAAAACAACTTTTCACCAGGCAACAACGTTCAAATGCAATTTGTGTATGAGGAACCGGCTGAACAATTTCCTCATTGAAACACAATGTAGGTGTCGCTACTGGCTCCTTCTTTGTCTGAATGCGCTGAAAAGCTAATGATTTGCATATCACAGCACCTTCTTCCTTTCGTATAAATTTCACGTCTGTAGCATGTCACCTTCTTGGTGTAGCAATTTTAATGGCCAGTAGTGTATTTTTAATGTAAAAATACATATGTCAAATTATGTAAAATAATTATGTAAAAATACATATGTCAAAATACAATATTCTAATGCATGTCTCTCTTCAAATATCAAAATCAGTCCGACAAATTATAAACGAACACGCCAAGGTAAACTGTTTGAGCAGATAATATTAGTGATAGCGAAAATCTTTCGTTACAGCCCGATATTTAACTAATCTATACTTGAGATATCATTTACTGATGGGAAACATCATTGTAAGAAACATTTACTTAAAATAATTTGAATCGTTTGGAGTTTATTAAATTGTAGATTGGAGTTTATTAAATTGACGATTTTAACTACAAACTGAAATTTCAATCAGAAATATATTTTTAACTCTTTGAGATTTTGCTTATATTAGTGAACTTATATACAAATATCTAATTCATGATCTATTTTTGCTTCTGCTTTCCTTTATTTTTGTCTTTTCAATTTATAACTAGTGGGGAATCCCAAAAATTAGGTAGACATTTCCCTCTGGTAAAATCTAAGTGTGAGAATGAGCTTAGTCTGGTACCAACTATAAATTTTATGAAGCAGATATAAAATGATTAAACGAAATACAATGAAACGAGTTGCAACTACTCATTGAATAAGGAAGATTTATCACCATTTTCTTTATATATAAATTTTAATCATTTACTGATTGAAATATAACCTAACTATCACGCTATATACATCAAATAAATCATCATATTATTGCAACTTCAAATGTCTATGGAATGGATGGTTAATTATTCAATAATTATTAAATATTACAGTGTCTAATGTTAAAATAAATCATTTGTCTATCTACACTTAATCAAATATATATAACTTATGGTTTAATCTATTAAAGATGACACTTTTATAACTTTTAGGTTCGCATGAAATCTAACTTCATTTTGATTTTTGCTTAATTTAAAACTACAAATCTTTATGGGGTCCTCATAATGAACTTGTTTTATTATTTTGATATCAAATATGTTAAATATTTTTAAGGTATTTAAAAAATTATTCATACCTTAATTGTAACCATGTAATACTACGTAACGTGAATAGAAAAATGGTTTTTATATTAATTTTTTTAACAGGAAATTGATTTAATAGTTATTTAATTATATTTTTGTCTTCTATAAGTTTTTGATATTAAAATTAATATTCATTTCTTTTAACTTTTCTTAAATAATTATATACGATATAATATTTGATTTTCCCATAAAATAAATATGTTCGTAAATATTACTGATACCATTACGAAGAGCATAGTTAATACAGAATAATAAATTTTTTTTAATTGTGAAGTTAAATATTTGTAGTAAAAGAAAAACTAATCCAAAGGGCTTAATATTTCACTACCTACCTCTAAAGCAATGGAAATATTTCGAAACGATTAATAAACAAAATTATAGTGATAGAGGACATTGTAAGTTATCTGGAAAAGAGATTCACCGTTGCAGAAGCACAACGAAGTGAAAATACGGAGTAAAAGAACTAGTACAGAACTCTGAAATTAACGTATGAATTTTTCAAAGCGTTGTCCACCGTATTCAGCTCCCTGTTGAAAACCTGAAATTTAAATATTTTTATTTCGAAGAGAGGATTTTTTCCCCTATGGTTGAATTAAAGTTGCCATTTATGAAATATTTTTCAGCTATAACTTCCAACTGAATTTTTACATTGTTTTGAAAAATTCATTAAAAAAATATTTATCTAAGATCTTGCAGACTGGAAAATGTTTTAGCTGATTCATACATGGTCGTCAGACGTAGTAGGTTATATGAGAATAAATTACACATGTTTGGCAGAAAAAATACATTTTATTGCTCATTTGTGTACAGAAGGAAAAAAACGCAATTTGCGCATATCAGAGAACACCTTTGAGGCATGGAGTCAATGAGGCTATTAATCACGAGTTGGGGTATTCTGTCCCACTCTTCCAGAAGAGCTCTTTCCAGTTCTTGGAGAGTTTGTGGGGGTTGTTGGTGGCCAGCAACTCGTCTTCCTAGATCGTCTCAAACTTGCTCTATTGGATTCATGTCTGGAGAACACGCTGACCATTCCATTCATACGATTCCTTCATCGAAAAGAAAATCCTCCAATCCAGATTAGCACGATGTGGCCTACAGTTATCGTCCATTAAAATGAAGTCATCTCCGATTGTTGCATCGTAAGGGATTACAATAGGTCTGAGGATCTCATCCCTATATCGGCGACCAGTCACAAGTCCATCTCGAATGATATAGAGGTCTGTGCGCCCGTCAATTGAGATGCTACCATACACCAACACTCCCCCACTGCCAAGACACTTTCGTGCAGGAACGCAGGATTATTCCTACTGCCACGGATCTTCCAGATGAAAATACGCTTATTATCAGGATGAACAGAAAAACGGGACTCGTCAGAAAAAAAAACATTGCTCCATTCATTTCTCCTCCTGTTCACATGCTCTATTGCCCACTCCTTGCGGTCGAGACGACGCCTTGATGTTAGTTTAACACATACCATCAGTCGGTGAACATACAGACCTACACCATGGAGCCAATTTCGAACAGTCTGAGTTGAAACCGTGGTGTCAGTAGCCGAGTGAAAGTGTTGTTGGAAAAGAATAGCGTACATATTGTGGTGTCTCCGAGCCGTTAACACTAAATAACGATCTTCCTAGGGCGTTGTAGTCTGTCTACGACCTTGCCGTGGTCTTCGGCCTGCACTTCCAGTCTCCAAAAATCAGTTCCAGTTCCTAGAAATCAAACTTTGTGACACTCCAATGGCTTGCGCTACATCGGCTTCAGTTTGGCCCCTTTCTAACCAACCAACAACTCTCCATACTTCTGAATCAGTTGAATGACTTCACTGAGACATTGTACTCATCGAAACAAAGCAGTCACTGAATGACGATCATCCTTGTCTTTCATTCAATTGAAAGTCAAATTTCATTTACTGCTCCTTAACCAACGTTTTTGATGTCGAACTCAAAATTAGCATACTCCACAATTTGAAAATCAGAAAAAAATTGCATTTGTGATTCTCTTCTCTCATTTTCGCCAAAAAAAATTTCGCTTATATCTTTATTTTATATAAAACCTACAATATCTTTTAACTGTTTTGAGTAGCATATTATATATATAGTAACTTTAAAGAGTTTCACTTAAAGATCTATTATTTAAACACAAAAAGTATTGGATTAAATCTCCTTTAAGCCATGTAATAACTGGTTATATGAATTACAAAACGTTATTTCTGAATCAATAACTCAGGTATCCGACAATTTTTACTTGACAATAGCTGTATTAATTAAGTGGATGATAAAATAATAAAGTGAAGGAAGAACTTTTTTTCCCTTTTTACCACTTTTATTACAGAGATGTTTTTGGTAGAACAATCACGATAGGAATTTGATTAAAATATCTTACATAAGTTCACTTTATAGCGTGATTGCATAGATTAAATAAAATTTTCTTAATCTAATCTCAAATTTTTCTTGGCTGTGAAATATCCAATATATAACCCTATTTTTTTTTGAACTTCAAAAAAATGAAAAAAGCGAATTTACATAAAAACATAAATTATTCTCACTGATGAAAGAAATATAAATGAAAAATTGAACTTAGAATTTCCGGATAAAGAATTTGGGGATTTCCGAATAAGTTTTCACAATTTAGAAAAATTGAGTCCAAACTTAGAAAACTACCTTGCTTACATCAACATTAAAATCGAAAAATTCGCCCGCATCGATTAGTTTCAGCTAAACTTTTCAAAGATGAAAGACCACCACTTATAAACTTTCATCAAATATTTCGAGAAAGAAATCGATCTTGAAAATATTTCTGAAATGCCCGGTTTATATATCTTAAAATTTTTAGATTATTTAAGCTTTAATGCTTCATTATTAACTTTTTTAAGAATTATGTTTTTAAAATACTTTGTGCAAAATTACAAATTAATTAGCACAAATAAACATATTAATGTAAAACTCACAAATAATAATACTATTGTACATATTCTAGTGTTATCAGAGTAAAAGTTATTTTGTTACCTACAGCTTTTATGTGATTTTACAGAATCTTATTTCAAAATTATTGGGATCGGAAAGCATATATATATGTTTATGACACATGAGAATATTTCAGTCCTTTTCATTAAAAGTATAATGGTTGAGTTCAAGAAAACGGTTAAAATCTAGAAAGCATTTTTGACTAATTAATGCAGAAAAATATATAAATAACTTTGTAGTAACAAAATTATTTGCATTTTCATTTCTACATTTAATGATAGAGAAAAAAAATTTGCCACAGAAATTTCTTTTGTTCTTATATATTTTAATGTTGTTTTTTATTCTAAGTTAACATTCTTAAGAAGATAATTTTAAATTGTCTTTAATTACATAAATATGTTTTTACCTCTTTGAAGCCGTAGTGGTTTGATTCGTTAGGGCATTTGTTTTCTTATCAGAAAACAATTAATTCGAATCTGAGTCCCACCGAAGTTCCATCTAGTTTTAAAATGGTGGCTGTGGTCATGTTGAATGGATCGTGTGAGCAATGTCCTCCTTGCGAAATGATACCTCTGGGGGTAGCAGGACAATCAGGGGGTCTCCTGTTCGGTCCTAACTTTTAAATTTCGAAATCCATTTTTGGGGCAATTAAGTTCAAGATGGTTGAAATGTCATGATATATTTTAGAAAATTCAACACGAAATCGATATACGGATATCTCTTTCGGATTTTTCACATAATTTAATATTTTATGGATCCATAAAAAAATAGGGTACAATTTTCCTCTAAACACTATTCAGCACTTGTTTGAATCAATTCCTAGGCAAATTCAAGCTGTCAAACATGAAAAAAGTTATAATGCACCGCACTAATAAAGGATTAATATAAAAAAGATCTGTGTGCATCTATACATGTATATAATTGAAGCCATTCATCAATCTTGGCGAAAAAGTACTTTTTTATATCACTAAAAATTTAACGTGTCTTTTTTTCCTCTTCTCTAGGATAGCACATTTATAATTCTACAAATATTGTCTTTATTCGTCAGTAAATACCTGTTAGGTTTACTCTTTTTTAAGAAATTTTCATACATTATCAAACTCCGATTTATTCTGAAATATTTTTGTGTCAATGGAAACTTGACAATGGCTGATTCTCATAAAACTGACTTGGAAATCATTTGATTGCTTGAATTGACACAATTGCCATTAGATGTTTTTTTTTAAAAACTATTTAGGATCTGAATTTTATACCAATTTTTATTGATTTAAAGTGAAAATGCTTACTTAACATTCCCATTTGATGTCTTATTTCTTCTAATTATGTCCATACATTTATTAAAAAATACATGATGCTAAAATTGATTATGCTACTTGATCCAGTGTTTATTTCTCAATAAATCGTTCACTAAGTACCAAAAGCTTAAGCATCACAAACTGTTAATCGATATTTTTTAAATTTTATTTGAATTTAATATAAAAGTGTGGCCCTTAGTAAATTGATATTTTTAATTATTTTTCAACTCTCTCCATTTGTCCAGTTGCCCTCCCTTTGGCATTTGGTTACAGAATACTAAACAGGACTTGTGTGCAAAACATGATCGTTAATGGGCAAACAAACTAAACCGTATTAACTCCTTTTATGAATCAATGTTTGCAATCATTTTCTTTTTTTTTCTTTGTACTGATTTAAACTATTTTCTTTTTTTATCTGCAAACTCATCTTAGACGTACATTTATTTCTATATCTGATATTAATGCTGTAAAAATAATATTTTATATACCTCCAGAAGTATATAAGATTATTTCTGAATTTCGTAAACCTCTATTGTTTTTCATTTTAATTTATTTATTATTAATTTAAAACAATCGAATTCGGAGATATTTTTAATAAAATATTGGTAAATTAATTTAGATGTGTTTTATAAGAAACTCAGTTTTAAGCACATTGTGTTCATACTTTAGATTATGCATGAAAATAATTTAGCTTTTTTAAAAAAAATCCTAAATCAGTTAAACGAAAAAAATATTCTTTGCTTTTTATAAAGTGTTATGAATATTTAAAAATTAATGAGTCTAGAATACAGCAAATATTTCAAGGGATTTCTCACATATTGGAAAAGTCTTAGACATCAGTATGAGAAGCTCTTTGTATACAAGCGGTGTGAAATATTTATATTAGTGCTTCACTTAAGATAAAACAATAAAATGAGAATTTTATTCATTATGCGAAAAGCAATTTAATTTGCATAAATTTGTGTTGATGTTATCCTTGAAGTTATAATGGGAATACTTTTATCACCTTAGATATCTAAAGTGGGGAAATTTTGCTTGAATTGAATTTATATTTATGAAAATATCATGAATTTTTATTTTATTATATTTCTTAATGTGTAGCTTGGAAATTATTCCTAAAACTACATCACGCATATTACCCCAGTATGATGAATAAAAATGTTATCCTATTTAATTTATTCATGGAAGTATAAAAGAAAATTCTTAAGAAACTTTTTTGTTTTGAATAATTTTCTATACAAACAAAGTGCTTATATCCATTAAGACTAAAGAAAAAAATATATAATATAAATTCCTAGAAATTCATCTAATAGTAATTAATTCATCTTAAATAATTTTCCTTTTCTAACTTATGGTGATTATACTTATAAAGAGGAATGCAAAAGGAACAAATATATCCATAAAAATGATTATAAAAGAGTTGTGATATTAGCAAAACACTAATAAAAATAATAAAATACTTCTAATATGAAATGTTGAGAAAATATTTTCAAAATGTGTAGTAAAATATATGCATCTACATTTTCAGTTGATTTTGTAACCGACAACTACTTCATTTATTTTGCTGCGACATGATATAAATATTAGGTTGGGGAAAAAGTGATCCATTATTTTTTCGGTAGACGTCTGTAGTGATCGCTATCTCGTGAGGTATATATCAAACAATTTCAAATTTATGCTCATTGGAAAGGTGACATTTGACACTAAAATATTCTCTTGCAGTTTTTTGTTTGATTAATTCAGTTACGAGTACAAGGTTTTAAAAATGAAAGACAACAAACAGAAAATTCGATACATTTTAGTTTTTCTCTTGTAACGGCGAAAAAGATAGCCGGATGGCTAAAATTGTGAAAGGTGTTTATCGTCCTATATAAGACTGTAACAGCCAGTTACGTACAATTTTTGTTTCGTCGATTCCGTTCGGGTATTTTTGATGTTAGAGATGCACCTCGCATGGATACAACATCGTCGAGAATGTCTATAAAATATCAAAAATTATCAAACTTGACAGCATGTCAGCAGTCGTAGCTTCGCACAAGACCTAAAAATCTACATGAAAACTGTTTTAAACCTTTTTACAAAGCTAATCTGAAAGAAGTTACAAAAAGTTCACGTAAAAATAATGGATTTCTTTTTCCCCAAACTAATATATGAATAGTAAAAAAACTTCAACAAAATATTGGTTCATAAAAATACTTTAATAATGAAATATAATTTACTGAGGACAATTATAATTTTTACAATAATGTAATTACTTTTAACGAAATATTTCATTTGCTAGTATGTGTAAAATGTTTAGTTCTCCAACATTAGATGACATCAGAAGATGTAATATCAACAAATGACTTTCTGCTGAGGAATAATTTGTAATTTTATTTTAAATTATTGTTTTGTTTCAAATGGAATATCTAAAAATGTTATTTCGCCACTATTAAATATTCATTAAAATTCAACGCATTTTGTACATTGAAATATTTAATTAATAATTTATATTCACAATTCTCTACTTTATTTTTATTATAATTGAATGAAACTGTACACTGAATTCCTCTATAATGTTTTATTAGTTTTTAAAACATAAATTGAAATCATAAGCTTAATGTCCATAATTATACGATATTATTTAAGCATGCATATATGTGTGTACGTATAATTTTGAATTGACGACACAAATAAAAACAAATTGCAATCCATTATGATGCGAAAAAAGCATAACCCAGAATGAAGTATATTTTGTTAATTATTCGCACCAATATTGCTTTTCAAAGATAAATGTTTTCAACTAGTTATTTTAATATACATCACCCCTTTAAGTACCCCTTTAAATAAACTATAAAAATAAAAAAATGCTTTAAAATTAACCAACCCAAAAATTTCCTCAATTCCAATAAAATAATTATTTTACATAATACATCCTTATACTGTATTATGTTAATGATATGATCCTTTTGACACATTATTTATTTTAGAGTATTTTTTCCATTTATTTATATTATTCTTTGAAGCTCATTTTAATATCTACTTGAAAGACATAGTGACTCAAATTATTGGAAATCTTAGAAACCAATCAGATTCCACAAAATAATTATTTTATTATTGCATGCATAACGATAATATTGAAATATATAATTTCAATTCTATGGAATCTCCAGACAGTTTTAAATTATCATGTTAACTTGACAAAAGTAAATATAATCATATAAACTTGAAAAAAATCTCATTATCGTATTCAGATCTTAAATTTCGAAATTAAAAAGTACTTTACAATATATTTATTTCATAGAAAATAAAAGAAAGAGAAGTAAAGATAATTTCAATTCATTCAAAAATGAAAACTAAATAAATCAATCCAGCATAAAATAATTAATTTAAAATTTGATTAACATATATCATTTTTGTGTTTGTAATACATATACATATTTCGAGTAAACGATTTGAAAAATTAAAAAAATATTAAATGCAGTTCTTATTAGAATAAAAAAAACTAAGAGAATATTCATTTTCACATCTTTTCTGTAGGATGTACATTGATTGTTCGTTATAAAGAAAACAAACGGTAGTTTTCTTGGATAAGAGAAGGAATTCCACTTCTAAGAAACTGACCATTTTAGTAGGTAATTTTTTAGTGGAAGCCATTATAGAGTGTAATCTCGTTTTTTGTTTCTTTGTGTTACTATAATGATGTTCTAATTATCTGAATATTCTAAAAATAAATGAACTGTAAATATAATAACTTGAACATGACAGTTCCCGAAATTGAGAAGAAAAGATTTCCAATGATATTTTTCCTTATTCCAAATCATACAAAAAGCTTTTTTTTTTAAATGTTTTGTTATGTTTCCCTTTATGTAAATCTATAGAAAAGCTATGTTTTTTTAAGCACACATCGTGGTAGATAAATAGGATGAATAACTTTTTTTGTGACAGCCTAAATATTCAAACACCCATCATGGCAGAGATGAAGATCAATAGAGTTTGTAACAACGTAAATATTCGTGTAATGTTTAATATTCTCGCTTTGTATACAAACTGGAGTTTTAATCAGATAATTTATTTATGGGGAATATGCATTTAACAGCAGTTATATGCTTTTAGATTATATTTGAAATGTTTTGTTAGATAAACTAAACAGATATCATAAAAAAGTTTAAATACTAAATTAAAAAAAAATTAAATGAATAGAATTTTACCACAACAATTTTTCGTTCATCAATTGTTAATTTATGACTTTAAAATATCTATGTTACTTTGTTCTATATATCAAGTACGTTTGATATGAAATTTCATGGATTAGCATAAATCGATATATAGTAGGGATGACCATTAAAATATAGGAAATTCAATAATATGAATGATGTAAAAAATAAATGTGTATAAAAAATCTATGCCACGCAGGACAATTTATAATCTTCCGTGTTCAAGGTTAAGCATTTTGTAGTGAGTTTGCATGACAGTTTAACATTGTATTCTTCGAACCTCTGTTGTTGGGTTATGAACGAATGAAACCCAGATTAAGCATCAGTGCTACACAATAACAAACGCCCTACTTTCTAATTTAATCATTTTTTTTTCATGGAACTCCACCCTTTTATTTCAATTGTATCATGTATTGTTACATGACATGCTATATCCTGAGCGTAAGCTATTATACTGACTCGTAAGATGATTGGAGATTTGCATGTTGAATATTCGGAATTGATTCCATCCATACCATTTTCACATAACACTTATGTGTCCTATATTTTACACTTAAAGTTATTTTAAAACTATGATTTCTTCAGTTTGACATTTAAAATCTCTTTTTTTTTTAAACATTTTCAGAATTTTTCAAGTTTTCATTTCATAGTTCATACTTATGAGTTTTTAAATTATTCATGATATTTACATTACGAAAATTATATATATATATATATACAATAATAATTTAAGCATTCAGAATTTTACTGTTGCATTTACTGCTGCATTACATAAGTTAAGTTTTGTAATAAACTCTAGACTTATTGATTTTTAAGGACTTAAAATCTGTATAATAATTTATGAAGAGAAGGTGTAAAACATTTTCTTTTAATTGATCATTTTAAGAATGAATTAATGCCTAAACACAACACATGTAAATTGATTGAAATTATATTCAGGAAAAAAAAATTATGCTTTTTACAAGACCACGCATTATAATATCAATATTTCATTCTTTGAAAAATGAACAATGGCAAAATATTTAGATATATGTAATTAGATGGAGCGAAAGAATTGAAACAATTAAATTACGAATTATTATAATTATAAAAGTTCATATTTTCACTGATAAAAGAGCAAATAGTGATTCACTATATGGACAATTTGAATCTTACAAATCCTAGTGAAACGTTTTTGACTGTAAAATGTTTTGTATTGGTGTCTCTACAAATATAATCAATCCACTGTACTGTGTGTCCCATTGGGGCCTCAATGGCACATCCACTAGGTGCCTCACTATAAAAGGTGCCATCATTTTCTCAGATTTTAGTGCTAATAAAGATGAAAAATCCTAGTAGCCACCAGGACATTATAAAACAATTATTTAATTCCTTTATCTTTATAATTTTAACAATACACAAAACAGTTCGGTAAAACGTTTTCAAAGAATTCCTTAAGTTTAAACTTTTCTATATTTTAGATTTAAAACTTTACTATTCTTTAAAAAAAAAGGTACATTTTCAATCAAATTTGGATAACGTAGCAAATAAGCTGATATGTAGAGAGACAAATAAATTTCTACTGCCCAACAAATAACAACAAAGATAATCAAAACAGTTTTCATGCTATATTATGGTAAAGAAAAATACCAATCTCCAATAAACATATCAATAAATATTTTCCTCTCTTTACTAATATGTTAGTAAATATTCTCGTATATTAATAAATACCTGTCGTTTAAGAACCGTCAGTTAATTGTGGAAGGTATTACTGAGATGATGATAGATAATGAATGTTCATACCAAGTTATATGAACAAAGGATAATATTTTTTGTTTAAATAGCGCCGCAAGCATACGATTGTGAAATATTTTTGGAATGAATACAAGCATTCACTAAAAAATTCAATTAAATTATTCTATAATTTAATGTAGTCTCACAACCTTCCAGTATTAATATTTATTTCTTTGAAGAGCCTCAAAGCTGTAGAAGCATGTTCTAGAACTATTATTCTAGAATAGAAAATAAACTATAAAACTTTGATTTTCTATTTTCTGTGGAGAATTTACTTTGAAATTTGATTTTTATGTAGGATAAAGTGTCTTCTGACAATTCTTTATAAAGCAAAGGTAACGTGGTAAACTTGTTCCAAAAACAAATTGGTTAACCGATCTTTTTCAACTTCATATCCTGCTCATTTGCCAAATTCAACTTACAGTAATGTTTTTTCCCGAAGAACTATTTAAAAAACTATGTTTACCAAATTAAAATTATAAATTTTGTTAAAATAAGTGAAATAAAACTTCACACAACTTACTTTATATCTTAATAAATATAATTTGTGTTAATCCGTCGAATTTGTAGTGCTTTGAATTCAATTTTTGGGGCTAGATGATGATGAGTATATTGAACTGGATATTTTTTAAATTCATTTATCACTATACTTCAACAGTACACATCTGAATTTAGCAAAATTCACGTGGTTTAAATGTGATTTTAACAAAATTAATACATTATTTGTTATTTTCTCCGCATATAACTTAATTTTTTTTCACTATGCAACAAAAATACATCTGTACTACATTCATCACGTGGGAGAAATGTTAACTATTTTTCTAAAATTGAAGTACTCTCAGAGATTACGTATGAAGTTTGTTTTGGTATTTTTGAAAACATTTTTTGATAAAATAACTCTGAACATATTTATGTATCTTTTATAAGATAATTTTGGATGTATTTGAATCAAATTTGAAGTATCTATAGAGATTTTTTATTCTTAATTTATTCCTTAACTTTAATTACTCATTTATACTATTGTAAGTAAATGCATTTACTTAAACATATTTATTTATAGATATCAAGCAAAAAATATGGTCATGAATTTTATTTCACTGGTAAAGTATGTATTCATGAGCAATGATGAATAATTTTATGTTTAGAAAAATAAAGGAAATAGTATTTCATTTTTCATTTCATCACCATCATTAAAACCCAATCTAATCTCTTACATATATATTTACATTTTACCCAATGGGTTTAGATATTAATTATTTTTAACAAATATTTATTTCGACTGAAAAATAACAGATGTCTAACACGTTTTAAGTAAGTTCTAATGAACTCCAATACATTTGTAAGCTGCTGAAGTGTATAAT
>JAPDSC010016510.1:0-12182 GCA_026290005.1 Latrodectus geometricus | reverse complement strand
ATATATATATATATATATATATATATATATATATATATATATATATAAATAACAGGATAATACGATAATTTAATTCTAATCTTTTAGGTAGCAAAGAACATTTAGAAATATGAAGATTATTTATATATACTACAATAATATTCCTTTTAATTTAACAATTTGACAACTGTTTCCAATTAATTTTTAAAATATTATAAGTAGGAAAATTGTAAAATAGTAGAATGTTATAGCAGAAATAATTCAACATTAATCAAATAAATTTCATTTTAAGTGTTTAAATATTTACAATAACTATAAAAGTTCAATTCAAATTTCTATCATTTATTTTAAACTTAGTTGTTAATCATATTTCATAATAATTGATAATAATAACTCATAATTAACTAAAGCTATATACATTATGAAGTAAATTTTTAAGTCATTTATAAATATTCAGTAAAACAAATAATATTATAATTACATATGTCTGCTTGAATAATTGATTTCACGCCATAAAACTGAAATGATAATTGTAAATTATAAGTAGGGAAAATTTCCTAAAAATTTGACTAAGCAACTAAAGAATATTTAATTTAACATAAAATTTTATTCATGTTTAAGGTTTAATACTATAAAACAATTTGTTTCTGAAAATTAGTTTTCTCGAAACTATTCATATGAATATATTATGTGGCTTGAACATACAAATAACATAATTATTCTTCTATTGACACGATAGCCCTTGGTGAAGCCAGGGCCTTCCAAAAAACTTTCTTCCATTCCTATCTATTTCTGGCAATTGATCTACAATTATTTACTTTTAAGATCTTAAAATCTCCCTCAACACAACCAGTCCATCTCAACCAGGGCCTAATTCTTTTTCTTGTTCCCAAAGTTTTATAAATGAAAATATTAAATGTGTTAATGATAAAAGGTTCATTCTGCATATGTGGACTGGAAATTTAATGTGATTAATTTTGATAAATTAAATATTTATTTCTTAAAATAATTTACACAGTTCAAAATTATGTTGACGTCTCCATATTTCAAAATATTAATTACTTGATCCAATGTTAGAGTTTATTTCTTACATGCATATTGAATACATATTTAATATTAAGTTTTTATACCAATAATTTGAAGTTAGTATTACCTTTTGTCTCTGCATACTTATTCAAACACGTTTTCTTGAATTAAAAATTTATATTTTTCATAAAAAGGTGCGAGTTTTATTTCATTGTTATTTTTGTATAATATACGCCATACTTAAATGATTAAAAAAAAAAAATAATTGGGCTGGAAGCAAGGATTTGAAAAATATTTTCCCTTTTTTTTCCAATTTTCACCGAATAGATGAAAAGTTATCTAGAAAATTTTAACCAGCCTGGCATTTATATTTCTATCATGTTGAATGAGATACTAAAGGGTTTTTTTTTTCCATCAGCATATTAATGATTGAATAGATAAAAATGGATTCAAGTAATCGGTAAATGTAGTTAAATCTAACTTTATATTATGCCATGTTGATATATGAATGTAACATTCATATTTATAAGAAATTAAATTAAATAAGATTAAATTATTCTCTTTCTATCAACATATTAATAGCCAAATGAGAAATAAAGTGATTTTAAGTGATCGTTAGATACAATTAAATTAAACATAATTATATTATATTTATATAAGTGATAATTATATTTATTGACATTTGTATTTTTTAAAATTTATATCAATGCAAAGTTATTGTAATTAATGTTCTAAACTGTTCCATCTCTATCAGTTTAGTGGTCGAATGAGACAAAATGTTATTTTAGATGGCCGTTAATTACAGTTGAATTTAATATTTGATTTATGAGACAAATTTTCCCTTTAAGAAAATAAAATTATTTTGTGAAGTGATCTCTTACTTGAAATTGCATTACAGTTGAGATTTGTACTAATTTATCCCACTGTATGTATTGCGTGTCATGCACAATTATAACACCAAAGAATCTGAAAATACAATGAAGATAAAGTGAAAAGCGTCATTTCTGTTACTTGTTTGTCATCGCTCCAGTTCTATTTTTACAGTTCGTTAAGCTTTTCTACACCAACAATAATCTTGAAAGCAAGCAAGCAAAAAATAAAGAAATGAATGAGATTTCCTTTCCGACAACTTCCTCTCATCCATCAGGACTTCTTGGCTTGTGTCGGCCTGATGAGGCGATGGAAAACAGTTCCTTTTGTTTGACCCAATGACAACGCCGTGTGGGAAGTGCACACGCCATGCGAAAAGTTCGCAGCATCCAAACAGTGAATTTGTCAGCACGACCATAAAAACGGGAGTTCCGCCGTGCGCGATTGTTGAGTTTTTTACTTTATTTAATTGGTAGTAAAAACGTTACTGAGGTACTAAATGTCAAATCTGGCGGAGTAGTTTCATGTTTACAATGCCAAGGGTTATCGGTCGCTCGTTAGATGCTGTGTATATCCTTGTTTATGTGCAGTAATTGCTTTTTGGGCCTCATTTGGAATCTTCATTCAGTACGTGTGAAAAGATACGTTTCCTGGTTAACACTCGGGAGTTGCGAAATGCAAGATGTCCATTCGTTTGACCGAAATAAAGTAAAAAAATGACACAGAAACGAAAAATTGATGATTTATTGAAGTAAAAAATGTTTCATCTGCTTCAAAACTGATGAAAAAAGTGTGAGAAACTGCTTGATTCCTTAAGACTATAAAAAAGAACTTTTAGAGAAAAACATTTTTAAACATAACACAGATTATTTTGGTCTGATAATGAAACCAAATTTTTTCATTAAAAAAAAATTAATTTTCTTATCGAATTCGAAAACTACATTCCATGATATTATTAAAGTGTCGTTGTTTGATTTATTTTGGTAAAATTCATCAACATAATGTATGTTGATATGCTCAGCTAAAATTTGTTTCTATGATAAGTGTTGAGTAGAATAAAATTTATTGTTTTAGAAGTAATTAAGATTTATTTTTTGACTCGTGGCAGAAGTTAGCTCAATTACATAGAATTGTAAGACTTCTGTGATATAAATCATATAATGTTTTTGGGGATCATTTTCATGTATACTAGGTTTATTTATCACTCAAAAATGACTGTTTACATATGAGTCATTGAAATCAAGAATTAGATATATAGCTTTTTATTAAATAATTTTCATTAATTAATAAAATAATGTGACATTTTCAATTGATTTGCAAAAAATCAAATCCAAAATAGAAGGTAAATTTCTGAACTATTAAATTGAACAATATTTGCATGTTGTGTGAGTGGAAACTGAAAAACCTCAATTTGCTATTTCAGCTGATGTACCACAAAAGGAAGTAAGCATGCAACACATTTATTGAATTGTTCAATTACAAGTGTTTTAAATCTGATGCATCATTACATCTGCTGATTTATGCCGTAGATTAAAATGTCCCATTGAGTTACCGTCATTAATGGCCTTAATATCAATTTCTTCATAAAAGAATTTTAAATCAATTGATAAATACATTCTTGAAAGAACATGCATCACTTAAGAAATAGACATCTGATTATTACTTATGTACCTTAACTAATAATTGACAGTTATTTCGATGCTGTTATGATATGTAGGCTTTTTGAATAGAAGGCTACCGTGATTAACTATCAACTTTGCCATTAAACTGTGGTTAAAATAACTATTTTTTCCAAAAGTATTTCTTTTCTATTGATTTGATATTGTATTTTGGATATAAATTGCTTATATTAACCGATATTGTCTTTTCAATTTGATTTACAATAATATCTTATTCTTGGAATCACACCGTATATATGTCTAAAAGTTTATAATATTCCAAAAGTAAAAGCGTCTTCTTAGGAAGTAATTTTATACCAATAAAACTAACTGAGTACTAGAATTCCCAATGGACTTTTAAAGAAAATCTACGGGGAAATTTCAATACACAAAAATTATATTTCAAAACATGATCTAAAATTTGAAATAAGGTCTAACAAATGGTAGTCTGAGAACGCTACCACTAATACGTGAAAAATCTTTAAAACTATTCCTAATCGTCAACACATTACATTATTATAACGCTAATTCCACGTCTGCCACTTGGACGTTACAGATGAACGTGCACAGGTCTTCACCCTACCGAGTTCTAGTAGCGCAGTGAAGTGTGAACTCACTGCTCACTGCAACTCACAACTCACTTATGTGGTCAACTCATATCATTATACTAGTCTCTGACCTCAATAAGAGATGTTTCATTTTACTGATTTTTACGGGAAGTGGATATGAAGTTAATGGCCAATAAGAGATCAGAGTGTCACAGGAAATGTTAAATTTTACATGATTTTTTATATTTAGTTGCCACTTCACTTATGTTCGAGACATCTGATTTCATATATACTTTTCTCATTAGAATTTTAACTTGCATCTATGAATAATTTGTATTTTAACTAGAAAGTTTAAAACATTTGTTTTAACTAGAACCAAAAAAATTTAGAATTTTTCTTAAGCAATTTTGAACATAATGTAATATACGCACAGTGTTCAAAATTCCTAATATAATTAAATGAAATTAAAGGAAAAAATGAATTGTAATTCATATTTTTATATAAATAATTCCCTTTTTTAATATTATCGATTATTATGTAAACTGAAAATTATGTAACTATGAATTCCTTAAACATTTGTGTGTGTGAAATCACTGATATCAAATAACTTACATAGTGAGTCAGTTTTTTTTAATTTACATTAACACTTATTCATTTTTAATTTCGATGTAAACTTTTCATAATTATTTTAAACGCAAAAATTTTATAATCTAAATATTTTTCAAATTTTTATTTTAATTTTTTTCAACTTATTACTTAAAAACCAACTCATGAAAATTTTGAACACAAATTATCGCAAGTTAATCAATAAAAATTATTTAATTTTTAAAGCATTTTTACTATATTTACAAATATCATTATTTTTTATTTATAAATAGATAATTTAACTCTCTAAAAAAATTTTTTTTAATCCAAGATATGAAAATAATTATTAAAATGCTTTGGAAGTTTGATCAAGAGGATATATTTTATTGTCTTGATTATATAATGTGTTCATAAAACATATTTTTTTATAAAAATTTATCTAAGTATTTTTCTATATGAAAAATATAAAACATACTTTTATAAATGTAATATTTTTGGACAGTTAATTATTCAAAATTATGTATTCTCTTTTAAAGAAAAAATAAGTAATTCTAAACAGAGAATAAGAATTTGTAATTTTTAGAATTAATTTGCTTGACATTTGTGTTTATTTTAAATTAGAAAAGCTACCATAAAAACTTTCAATAGGTTAAATTGTTTTCGATTTCCTCTTTCAAATAGTTAGCATTCAGTATTGTTATTACTTTTTTTACAATACAAAACTCATTCTTGTAGGGAATAAAAGGAATCCCGAGAAGTTTTCGATATTTTATTGTTATTTTAGAAATTCTGCGTGAGAGAAAAATAAACTGTTTTCTTACTTGAAAAGGTTTTTCTTGTGTTGACTTTACTTTTATATAAGTGTATATCCGAGGGATATTTCATCATAGCGTTTATTTTTATAGTTGCTAGTCCAATATTTCATTTTAAGACTATATGTTTATGTCAAACAAAATACCCGCCTTTTCATTTCTCTTCGGCCTTTTCAAAAATATTTTTTCGCAGACAATTCAAAACAATTTAATACTTTAGTTTAAAACGAAGTATATATAAGGTACGACAGTCATTAGAATAACAATCATTAGAATAAATGATAAATGTACTAATCATGATTAATTAGAAAGCTACTAAGCAGCATATTTTCAATTTCATATTATATCTTACAGTAATTTACTCTATTTTTGATATTGTATTCCAATAAAGATAAAAAATTTCAATAATTGAATGTTAACTAATTCATAATTATTTTAAACATAGGAAATATTTTTAAAGCAGTAACATAACGTGTAACAATCTTCATAGCAATTTTATTTTATTATTTTAGCAATTTAACTATTTCTTATGAAAGCATTTAGATAATGCTGGATGGCTTAAGATATTTATCAAGCTATATATCAAAATATTAAAATTAAAAATTATATTCTAATAAAATTATTTACGTTCGTTACTGCATTACATTAATTTATAATATACTGAGAAAATATAAGAATAAGATTTCTTAAAACGATTATTCAATCCAATAAAAAAAAAACAACTATTAAGTTCAGCATTCGCAAATAAGAATTTAAACTAATCAAAGAGAATTTTAAGTATAAAGTAAATATTCAAAGAACTGTGCCATTTTAATAAGGAAATTGGAAATTTTATCGTTAAAGCTAGTTTCGTTATTTTTTTCAGTTATGAATGAGAAAATCTATATATATATACACAAGTGAAAATTTCTCTACACTAAAGAATTTAAAGAATATTATTTGAAGCCTTTAATTTTTCTTTTTAAAATGTCAAAAAATTTTTGTATAATTAGCTAATTTATTCTAAAAAAATAAAGTATTCTAAAAAAGTTCCTAGTAAAAGCGCGACTCACAACTTGGTAATTGAAGGTTAAGTGTCTGGTCTCCATTTAACACATCGCTGGTTCAGTTCTCATCTCGCTAGTAAATGTTTGTAGTGGTTCAGAATTCTCTTGGAAACATAGTCTACGATCAAATTTACTGATTACAAAAAGTAACACCTGACTGAAAAACCATTAAAATTAATAAAAAGACTAAATTGAACCTAAATTCCTCCATAATTTGAAAATAACATAGTTACTAAAATGATCTGAAAAAATGAAACTCAAAACATTTTTCCGAATATATTCTAAAATATGGGAAAAAGATTATAGTAATACGAATGATTCCAGTTTAGCACACAATATATTTAGATTCACATTGTGAATATATTTTAATCATTTGGTTATGTTTATAATTGTGAATAATTTTTATAAATAAATTTAAAATGAATTACTAAAACATAAGTTATTATATGAATATTTATGTAAAACTGTCTTTATTAAATTTGCAAAATCGCTTATAATGAATTTATATACATACAAAATAAAATCTGTTTTAGACTTATTACAATAAATTTTCATTAGTAACATTTCTGAATCTTTGCTTTAATACAATTTATGTATTGGAATATGTTGTCCCTACAGATATTTTTGTGTGATTTTAACACATTTCCAACTGCTTATTTTTGCAGACTTGAAAAATATTGAATACAGTCAATTTAAAATCGTAATAAATCATAGTTGAAAATTATAATTTTAAGCCATGGTCAAGTGATACCCTGGTACCCAAGAAGTCTGGCTACCCAAATTGCAACACTAAAAAAGACAATGATATCACAACAAAATTTATTTTGTAGATAGCATGTTGACCAAGTATCAAATGTTTCAATTTATACACCTCTGCGAAGTGTGGCTCCTGCCAAAATCTGTGCCACGTGTGGACACACATTATTGTGTTGAAATATGGCTGTGGGCAATCCCTGAATATAAGGAAGGACAACTGGCTAAAATAACTTGGAGATGTAGGGATGGCTGTTAAAAGTACTGGCAATGTGTTCTAAAGGAGTGCGAGAGTTATATACAATACCTCCCGATATCATAATACCGGGACAGTACCAGTGTGGGCGGTGCATAACACAGCTGTTCAGCATCCTCGCTTCATGGTGTCGCCAGACTCGAATGCAACCATCGTGGTGTAGCAGACAGAAACGTGACTTAACAGTAAAGACAATTTCATTCCATTCTGACGTCCAACCCTTCTTTCATTGCACCATGGGCAGCAGATACGTCAGTGGTTCTGCGTCAAGGGTAGACTAAGCAATGGACGACTTGCGGACAGACCACTCTGTCTAAATGGCGTCGAATGAAAGGTGCAGACCCTGGGTGATGCGTTACAGACTGAATGTGCTATGCTGCGCTAAGATTCGTGATGTGGCTGAGCGATCCGTCACTGCCATGTGCACAATTTGCCACCATCCTTCCGCAGTCGAACTCGGATACTTGATAAAAAAAAATTATCGCTGTTTTCAACTTGGCATAATTGATATTTTTTTAAAAAAATACATCACAAGAAGAGCCCAATTGTCGAACTTGAAATCATCTAAATCTCCGAGTCTTAAATAACCGCTTGAAGAGGTGCCATAGGGCGTGATGTGCGTCTGCGCTAAAATTCTAATCATTTGCATAACTCACCTCTGCTAGTGCATGTTGTAAATTTCATGTTATTTACATGCTTTCTTCGGGCTGTTGCGTTCATGGTGGTCAGCTTTGTATATCTGTATGGTGTTTTACGTAATTTATAAACAAAATTTCAAACAAGATTGGAGTAGAGGTGTAAAACCTCTTCATACAGATATTCTTCTTTCGAGATAAATGTTTGAAAGTAAAGCCAAATGCTTTGAAGCTAAATGTTGGTTACGATATCGCATAGTAAAATCAGAGGTTTTTAATTTAAAACATGAATGTTTTCTATTATGTTGAGATCTTGTAAATAATATTCGGTAAAGAAATAATGAAAGTCATCTTCGTAAGCATAAATACGAAAGAGTATGAAGTATCAATTCATGCAATAAGTATTATAATGATTTATATATCAAACTTTATGGAAGTTTTAACAAATAAACAATTTATTTTTAAGGTTTAAAAATTCAAGGATAATCCCATTATCAATTAAAAATCTATGAATACTAAAAAAACGTTTGAATAAGTATTTTTTTCAGAATTCTCTGTAAGGCATATTAGACAATCTTCAATCAATCAATCAAAAATAATCAAAAAATAATAACTATCATTTTTAAACATGGCCATAAGTGAAATACATATAAAACTCTTTTTCGTTGTGTAATTGATTAGATTGCTCCAAAAGATAATTTGAATTTTAAACTCACTGATTTTTTTTCAGATAATTCCTTTCTGCATTCTGCTAAGTTCATTTCGAAATTGAAGCCATGAAATATTTTAAATATTATCCTTTGTAAATATGTCTTACTGTTCATCATCAAATACACACACAATAATTAAAGATTTTGAATTGTGCAACAAGTAATATTGGAAGATCTTGTAGCTGAGTAATTTGTATTTTGTTTGGATTTGTATGCATTTGTTCTTTCGCCTAATAATTTGCATTAATAATTAATATTTTTTTACCATTTTCCATCACTAATTTATTAAAATAAATCATAAGCACTTTCAAATGTTGTTACACCTTTTCCATTTCCTTTTCTGAATTTAATAATTTAAAAGCATTTTATAGGCAAAAATAAATCTAGATTAAATTATAATAAATTTAGATTAAATGTATTAGATCGACATTACCAGAACTTTTCAATAATATATTTAAACTCAATGATAAATTGAAATATGTAATTTATAAATAAAATGGAGCATATAAATTAAGGGCATTTTTTTAAAAAAGAAGTAAATATTATTTTAAAAAAGTTAAAATTTGTTTGCAAATTTAAAATTTGTAAAAATGCATTTAGTAAAAAATAAATGCTAATTTTTGAATTTTTCTTTCACTTTAGAACCAAATGTCCTTTTATTTATGAACTATTTTCATTAAGGAAATGTTGAAAATATATAATAAAATGGAATAAATTTAATTTTTTTATGTAACTCTTTATCTTCCTATTTTTTGTGTAGATTTTAAAGCAGTATTTGAATTCCAATTGTATTAACATTATACTACTTTTATTATTATATCCTAAAGCGGTAAAAGCAATTTTAACTTATTATAAGGAAGTTATACCAGTCTTTTTATTTGAAAAAAAATCATTTGAAATGTTTCTAAGTGGAGCAATTTCCAATGAGAATTTTTCTTTAATAAAATTATTCTTAATAAGTTAAATTATAAAAATCAAATAAGAATCTGTTAATGATGATAATGATTACTATAGGAATGCCTCATTATATAGCATTCTATTATTGAGGTATAATTTGTTTTACTCAACTATTCTTTCTTGAAGAAATTATGTCAATGATCTCCATGAATCATCCCATTAGATTAGTCTGAGAATCTGCCCCCCAAATCCTTGGGGACCCTTGAAATTGGGGATCCACTCTAGCAAATGGCATTGCAGAGAAGCTTGTCACCTTCCGTATCCCCATGGGTCCCATGCCCATTACCCTCACTGCACCTCATTTGGGGCCATTTCAGAAGGCGGATGACGTTGTCCTCATCGACATGACCAGAACTTGCATCTTGTGGTGATGGTCTTTAATATCAGGCCTAATATCTTGTCGTCTCGAAGTTTCGCCATTTAGATGAATATACCATTGTGCCATAAATTTTAAAATGTCGTCATGAATAATTTCTAATTTGAACGTCTTCATTGATTTTAAATGTAGTGACCCTAATCTACTTTCTAACACATATTTAGTTGAGATTTATTGAAAAGGATTTCAAAAATACTTAAAAATTAACTATCTTAGTAAAACTTATTTTGGATTTCGTTGGAATCTACTTTCATATTTTAAACTAGCTTAAATACAAATTCTCTCACATCGTATTTTGTAAAAACTTATTCATATTAAAACTGAATTAATTAAAATATTTTTAGTTATATCATCATTAATAATTAATAGAAAGTAATTGGAGTAACAAAACATAGAAACAGAACTAAGGTTTTATGCTTTTTCCTATATGCCCAATTAATAAACGTGTCCAGTGATTGTCTATATACCTGACAACAGTAGGAATCATCCTTGACAAATCCAGATGTATTCTACGTAAGGTAAAATAATATTAAAATATAGCACTGCTAAAATTTATTTGCTGTAATTGAACTCCTACTCATGGTTGAATGGTTGTTTTATTGGAAGAAAAGATACGAAAGTACAGAAATTTGTTGCTTCAAAACTTCTCGAAAATTTCAATTATAAACATTTTATTTGAACTTGTTAAGTGAGTTTTAAGAACTATTTTTGTTGAGATTTTTCTTGTACCAGATTATGTTTTGCTAGAATTCGATGCTGTTCCTTTCATCAATAGAAATGATTAGTAAGTTATTTTAAAGACGGAAAAAATACTCTCTACTTGTGTTTAACATCTTGCAAACCTAATAATATTTTTCTTTGATAAGGAAATAATTTGATAAGCAATGCAAAATGCTTAGCGAAAATCTGTCACATTGTTTTAAGTAGATAAAAATATTTTTAAAAACTTATAAAATATTTCAGCTTTACAACCAAGCATATGCGAATATATAATTTTATAAGTTCTTCTATACACAATAATAAATAAATTTAGTTAAATTTAACGCAAAAAAAAAGAATAATTGATAAAATTAATCTCTTTCAAAAGAAGTTCTGATTGTAATTATAAATAACCATCTCAACTAAAGACATGGAGAAAATGTAAAATGAATACTAACTTAGTAATACATAATTACTATTTGAAAAGAACTAGATTTTGATAAAAGATTTGTTTCCACGCAATTTATTGTAACCAAACATTTTATGTTTTACACACTTCTATTTCAATTACATTTTACAACCATTATAGTTAAATGAGTTAAAAATTCTAGACTTAATATAATTAATTACTTTTACAGTTCTCTTTATTAATAGTTATTTATTTTATTTTTCTTTAGTAACAAAAGTAATTGAAAGACTAAGAAAAATAATCTAAATTGCTTTCATGATTAATGGCTTCTTGAGATCAGCAGTACCAAATTAGACAATTTTGTTTGAATTAAAAATGGGGAATATGAAATTGCTTTATAAATTATCTTAAACGTGGCTCTTGAAAAAGGATAATTTACAACACATATTTAATGTCTGATGGAATTACTTATGCAATTCTAAATTACATTCGTAATTACATTTCATTAGTTTACAATTTAGAAGTTTCATTAGAGGAAAACTAAATATATTTTGTTATATTACAAGTAATAATTAGACTTATAACTTATTTTTTTACAGTTAATTCTGAAGTTTCAATAAATTTCTTCTGGACTTATAGAATAAAATGGAATTGTGATTTTTAATGCATGACTAGAGAATTGAATTGAAAGATTCATGAAAAAAGTGTTTAAAGATCAAGTGTTTAAAGATAAAAATAACCGAAATTAGTCTTGGTAGAAAGACAATTACAGTACTTTTAAATTCCTATTTCAAAAAAAGAAACTTTATTTTATTATATAAGTAGTAGACATTCAAATTTTATTGCAAATGGATAAAATTAAA
>JAPDSC010016506.1:58403-78161 GCA_026290005.1 Latrodectus geometricus | reverse complement strand
TGTTTTAAATTCTTCAGTAAATGCTTGAACAAGATTGCATCGTTTTGTAGATAATAATTTCAACAACTTTCATGAAAGAAACACGTAACCTTAAATTAAAACTTACACCAAACGAATATAAATTGTTTCTTAAAGTTAACATTTTTTCAATGAAACTAATCACTTCGTTTTTATTTCGATTTTAAGTGAAAATTCTTTAATGTTTATCAATGCACATTTATGTGTATAAAATTCACATTGAATATTTTAGATAATAAATAAATTACATTACAATGAAAAGAAACAAACTGGATTTTATATCTGAAAATCATATTTATTACAAACTTCCAAAAGAAACATTTTGATTAATAAAGAAAATGTCAATTCTTTTTCTTTATTTTTAATGAATTTACTTTGTTAGAGCATATAATATTTTAAACATATCAAGGGTAACACTTTGCATTAATATTAATATCATTTTCTTAAATGTTATTTTATATCGAAACATAATAATGAAACTTAATATTTTTTCGATGTTTTTCATTGCAATTTTTACTTTATAAGTTTTTAAAAATTCTTTTGCTAAGGAATTTTTCGGTTTTGCTTAACATTTCTTAAAAACCAACCGTTTGTATGATATTAATTAAATATGTATATTAATTAAAACATTTAAAATATTTTAATATTGCTATGTAAACAGGGATAATTTACATTGTGATAGAATTTTATCCCCCTCTGTTTTTTACCATCCTAATTCTTAATTTAAAAAAATGTTTTTATTTTTAACAAAATCAGTCTTTCAATATTTTTCTTAAATAAATGATATGAATTCTGTTAAATTATTCAGATGAATTTTTCTTATTCCACATAAAATAAAATTGAAAGCATCAGTCAAGGTTTTAAGTTAGGAGATTACTATAAAAATTTAAAATTCAAAAACGTAACTAAATATATTAAAAGACTTCTGATTACTTGAGTATAACATATATTTCATGTGACAAGTGACATTATTTACATACATTGGGTTGAGATTCTCGAGGAGTAATAAATATGCATTTCAATTTCCTGAGTTCCTATTTCGGGGTTCATTTCTTCTGTATATCAAAGTCGAGACTCCATAATAATTGACAAATATCGTCAGATGTCGCTCTTTTGAAATTCCTTAAAAATTACATTGCTTTGAAATACCTGGGACTTAAAATAGAAGTCCTGAATGGCAAATCAGCTCTATAATTTCTGGTTCCTTATTAAGAAAGGGAATTCATGCTTGAAAGCAAAGTAATTGATTCTTTACATGATTTGAATCTAAAAATTTCTTTCAGGACAAATTATACAGTATTTTAAGCAATATAATTAAAATGAAAATAAATATTCAGTTATAAGTTTGCAAAGTATGTAAAATAGGCTTTAAAGTTTAATTATTAAAAATAAAGTATTTTTGTTTTTAATAAAAAAACTTTAAGTATAAATTTAATTTTTAAACTTATTTTAGTTTTTAGCATAAAAAAAAAACATATTTTGTTAGAAACTAAAATTTTATTAAAATTTTCAATTAATATTAATATATTTAAAAATTTCTTGATAGTGAATAAATTTAAATTTTATTCAATATCAAGAAATGAAAATGCATGCAATGTTAAAAAACATTTCAATTTATATTATCTCTTAAATATTTACATGTCCAGAGTAAGAATAATTGTAGAAATTGAATTTGGAAATGCTTTCGGCAAAACTCAACCTGAATAATTAGTAGAGACTTCAAAGAAATTTCGTAATAGCTTACTAAACGCCTGAGTCATTTTAGAGCATAAATAAAAATAAAATATCCTATCATTATTTTTTCCCAAATTTAAATTAAAATGTTGCTATTAAATTCTTATAATATAGTTATCTCTTTTTAATTTAAATAATATTTTTCCTTTTGTATAATTTTTATTTAAATAAATATTTTGAAAAAAATGTGATATTTATTGCAGACATCGTTAGATTAAGAATAGTTTTTGTATAGCTTTATGGTATTTTATCCAAATAAATCAAGTAATGAGAAAGTCTAAAAATATTTCAACATTCTTAAAAACTTTCAGCAGAAATAAACCGTCACTTGAAAAAAAAAATGGGAAGAATAAAGAGTGAAAAATGATTTTTTTTATATCTGCCTTATATGAAGGATAGCATACATTGCTTCATGGCATTCATATTTACAAATCTTGCTGCAGTTCGTCGAAGAATACGCAAATATTGTCACTAAAAAAACATTTCACTCATTTTTAGATTAATAAATACATTTCTATCACATAATAATCAATTCGTGTGAACCAGTTATTGCTTATTTAGAAACGAATCATTTGATATAATATAAAATAAAATTAAAATAGCAATTTTCATTTTTGATAAACTTTCATAATATGTTATAGATAAACTTCCTACTTCATAATCCTGCAATTGATTAGTTTTCCAGTGAAAAATTTGATAAAAAATATTATACGACCAAAACAATTAGACAGAATATTTATATTTTAAAGTTGCTTAAGAGCTGCGACGTTTTTGTAAATACAACAAAGCATATAACAACTGGTATACAATAATTTGAATTAAGTAAATCCTAAATGATGCATATTCAATTAAAAAATTTTAATTTATAACCAATAATTTGAATTATTTTAGAATAATAGAATCTGCTGGAACGTATTGCAATTAATATTAATTAGTATTTGGCTTTGTCACATAAAGTAAAGACAAATAAAATTAATAAATAAATAATTAAATTAATAATGTAAGAGGTTTGTCTTTACAATGCCACAAATATGCACTACGACATAAAACTGTTATTTAATGTGAAAATCAAATAGAATGCCTGAGATATTCATTGATTTGCATATTTCGACATTGTTTACTATAAGAATATTAAAACTAGATACAAATTTGAATTCTTATAACATCTATCGTAAGTTCTTAATGTTGAGTAAATTAATATGAGCATTGTACATTTGGATACATATGTGTTATGTGTATTTGTAAGGGGTTTGAGCGAAATTAATTAGTATTTGGCTTTGTCACATAGAATTAGTTAAATATATATTAGTGGAATATATATATGCTATTACATTGATGAATAGATGATGGATTGAATGAATAGACACAAGGTATACATTCTAAACATTCATTCATAATTTCAGACCAACATTTTATCAAAGAATTATATTAAATAATGGGTTGCAATTAATATTTGTTTTGAAGTATATAAATAGTATATTTTAAAATAGTTTGGCTTTTACAATTTCCCGTACTTATGTTTTCATGCATTTACACTTATGGATAAATATGGAATGGTATTGTTATAAATCGATATTTTGAAACTTAATGGTAGTAATTAAATTATGCACATTGTTACTTTATGTAAGATTAAAATAAATGATAGGAAACTGTGTAGTAATAAAAAGAAATGAAATAATTATTTTTATCTTGAAAATTTAATATTTTGATAATATTTAAAATTCAATTGCAACAATAGACAGATTATGTTTTGTAAAATAGTCATAAAATAAATCAAAATTTGTTCAATGATCAGATGGTATCTCAGGAGGAATTATATTTAATCTCAGTGGTGGTAAGGAAACTTTATTAATAAAATATTTCATGGTCTTATGAATGATTGTTACATCATTTGGTATTAATCGATAAAAATCATAACTAATAATCACAAGTACACACATCATTAAATTCTTTCAACGATTAATGTTTCCAAGATACGGAAAAATATTTTTCATAAAATTACATCTTATTTAATACTATTTTCAGAAAAAAATAATTTAATCGAAAATTTTTGCTTTAATATTTCTTTTTAACTTTTGTATTTTAATACAAGAAAGTGTATTAAATTCTTTATTCATAATAATCCTAAGAAAATTCGAAAAAATATTTATTCTTGCTTATATTTCTATTTGTTTAGTAGCAAATAACTTCTATTTCAACTCTAAGGTAAAGAGCGGTGTTTCATATTTTTAAAAGTAGCAGGCCTAGCTGGTTGGGGCATTGTTTTCAGAAGGCCGTGGTTTTGAATCTTGGCGCAACCAAAGTCCATCATGTTCATTGGTAGCTGAAAAATGTAAAATGTTGTGATCGCAATGCCTTCCATCTGAAACAATACTTCTGGGGGTCTTCTATTTGGCCCTTGCTTTTAAATTAAGATAACCTACTTTCAGGGTTATGATGGTGTGACCATTTATACAAAAAAGTGCTTTTAAATCCTCTACTTATTGTATTAAAAATGGAAAATTCAACAGCTGGGCATTGGAAACAAAAAACAATTTCAAAGTCAAGCTATAACATGCCAAATCTAGTATTTATTTTAAATTACCATTCTCTCGAATTGATAAAACTACCAACACTTCATGAATGCGTTAATAGAATAATTTTTTAACAGTTAAATGTTTGTTCAAAAAATTATTTTAATGTCAATCTCATTTAATTGATATTAAATTTATTCCGTATTTCAATTACAAATTCTGTGTGTGATTTTTTAATATTCGAAGCAAAATAGTTAAAAACATGCATCAAATTTTAAAGTGTACAGTAAAATCTTTTTGTAATAAAAAATTATAAGGTATGTTTCATAAAGTCATAATCCTATTTTATTGCAAATCATAATATATTCAAATTTTTTGTGCGATGCATGAAACGTAATGTCTTCCATATAATAACTTTTACAGCGAACAAAAGGTGAGTCAGTTAATTTCATGCTTACGTTATATATTTGACAAATCTGTTGGAAGATTTTAAAATTATTTTGAATAACTAATTAAATCTCAAATTTTAGTTGTAACTACGAAGAGGAATGCTTTTATTTTAATTTATTCTAATTTATTATAGGGAGTGTTATAAATGAGAATTAATTTGAATAAATGAAACTCGTAGACGAATAATGTTTGTATTAGAATTGTGAGGAATTTATTAGGTGTGGCTTGTTTATGAACTTTTCAGAAGTAATATTGAAATTAATAACTATATTTTAATAGTTTCACACTTAGAAATATGTGAGAATGTAAAGACAAATGTCAAAATTTAATTAAAAATTGAAGTTGACTTAATTATTTTAAGATCTATTATTATATTGAGATAATAGACTTAACTATATTGAGATAAAATCACATGACATCAACTCAAGAAAATACATCTGATTTAAGGAATTCCAAAATTGCTAACACAATAATTACTCATATTGAAATTTAAATCAGAAAGAACACTTATTGGATTTTATGGAAACATAAAGCATAATTGAAGAAAATAATTTATTAGGTTATTCGATTTTCTAAAAAATCAATATTTTCCATTGATATAATTTTTAAGATCATATAGCTGTAACAGAACATTATGCAAATCAAAGGTCACAAATTTTTTACAATAATAACTCTGACAATATTTATTCTTTGAAAACATGATAGAGTAAGTAATTCAAATTTAGCACCTTCTAAAACAAAATTTTGATAAGTATCCTTTACTTAACTTTATAAACAAGACGCCTGTTTTGAAGAAATCGTTTTCAGATGTGAATGCTCCTTCTTACATTATCCAATATACGGCAATGTGAATGAAGTTAATTTAATTTTATTTTATTAATATTTTCAATGAGAAAACGTCAGTATTAAGCAACATTTATCAATATACGAAGCATTTTAAAATATGGCAAGCGGTTACATTTCTAATAAAATTATTCGCTTATTACTAAGTTCAAAATATATCTCTTTCAGAGAAGAAACAAAAGAATTTCTTAAATAATAAATTTTCAATTTTACTAAGATTTTACCAAAACGCAAAACCTTAACCTATTAACATATAAAGTCAAAAAGCATGGAACAAATTTCTTATCATTTATTTATATTTGCTGTTTATATTTATTACTGATTCTTTAATGACAAAATTTTTTGACATTCTGTATATATATAACTAATATTCAAAGACTAGTCTTATTTATCTAACAGTAAAAAATTTATAATATACTAATCAAATAAATAATTGTTATAAAACGATTAACCATTCATAAAGTGAAAATATATTTTTTCCATTATTTCACAGAAATTTCGCTTGTAATACACGTTTACTATCAGCGATAACAAATTTCATGTATTCCAATTATTCAAACATTTCTAAGTTATTTGAACTATCACTTCAGCATAAATCTATCCGGGAATTTCTTTTTTTTTCCTATTTAAGAAGAAATATTCGATAAATAATGATGAACTCCCTTTAAATTCATTAAAATGCCTTTTAAATCCATTAAAATTCCCATTTTTATGAAGAACCGTTCAGCCCAAAGAATCGTGACGAGGACTGAATTTTTTCTCTGATTAAATTCTTATCCATCAAATTAATTAAAAAATTATTAATTTCTCTTTAAAATATTTTATGACTAATCAGAAATGCTACGGAGTAATTAATTTTTGTTATTAAATGAGATCTTTTTTATGTTCAATTTTAATTTATAAGGAAATCTTTTGCAAAGAAAATTAATTAATTTTCATTATTTGTTTTCTGATAGAAAAGGAAAAATTTTGATCTATATAATTTATTTTGTATTTTAATACATATTAATATTTTTACTTAAAACACAACATAGATTAAATGATATTTTAAGTGGTAATTTGCATAAAAACTTATGTTATTTATTTGGACAAGAAATTTACTTATAATTTCAGAAATCTGAAATAAAGTGTTGAAATTATATTAAAATGTTGATGATATTAAAAATTTGAATCTCATTTTTACATACAAAATAAATTATCCCAATTCTTTATATTCGTAAAGCTTTCGAAAAAGCTACATATCTTACTGTAGTAAAACTAATAAAAATTTAGAAAAATGTCTTCATTCGTTATAAATTAAAAGTAAATCGTTATGTATTGCAAGTAAATGGATATGCCATTTTGAACATATGGGGAAACATTTCCTTTTTATTTCCTTAAAAGAAAATATTATTTACAAATGTAACAAGTAAATTCAACCACAAATAAAGGGTTAGAATTGATAAAATTAGTAATTAAATTTCAGCAATAATTACAAGTATAATTAATAAGTATTATCTAGTAAATATGATTGCAATATATAAACTTGAACACGTTTCTGTGTTTAACATGAAAAATGAAAATAAAATATCTCTTTGAAATTAGTTTATGATTGGAATATTTCTCTTGAATTTTAATGAATAAGGAATTAAAATGGGTAAAATAAATTAGCAGTGTAAATTACCTTACATTTTAAAAATCTATATTAAAAAAATTGAAAATAATATATTATTCCAATTCCGTTGTACTTTAAATAAGAAACAATTTACAGAAAAAGTACATACACGCATATAAAATCATACAAAACTATATATATTATATATATATAAAGTTTAAAATAAAAAGTTTATTTTAAATTATAACTATAAAAAGTTTATTTTAAAGTATATATTCTAATAAAAGTTTATTTTAAAGGCATAAGTTCATTTTTTATATTTCATTCCATCAAATAATATATATTTAAAATTAATCCTTATGATTTTATTGTGGTATTTTAAGTAACTGATACTCGTAATATATGTAAACTGATTTTAGTAATATAAATTGTACACAACTTACTTTATTCATTTATTTACGATGATACGTAATTTCATGGTTAAAATACATAATCAGAATTTTATTGCTTCATTATTGGGTTATTCCCCTTCCCCCTCACAAAAACGGATTTCTTCAGTTCGTTCTAACACTCTTTAATAATTTATTTTAATGCCTGACTTTTTTATAAGATTATAGCTCATATTATTTGAAAGATTATATTATTTAACTCCAAAGAGCATTTTTGTAAAATATGTTTTAAAATTACTATATTTTAAATAGCCACTACAAATGCTTCACTTACTATGGGAAAAATTGTCATTATGCTTTGTTTGTGAGATTCGAATAGCTTCCATATTAAATTTTTAAATCATTTGAAATTATGATTTTACACCTTATTTTTATATTTTCTTTAAGTTTACATTTGGGCAACTATAGATAATTTAATTTAGTAAATAATACAATATGTTTAACCTAAATGTTTTAAACATTGAGTTAAAAATTTCAGTTAAAACTGTAAATCACTTCTTAGAGTGAAAAGAAAAATTCTCTTTTTAAATAAATCAATTTAATTGATTTATTAATTTTTGATATTTTCTTAAAATGTTTTCATAATAAACTGTATGATAATATATTATTTAAAATATACAAGGAAATGAAGAAATGAGTAAATGTATTGAAAGTGATATTGAATTTCATTGAAATAAAACATAAATTTATTTCTAAAATTTTCTCATTAAAAAACTATTGGTATTAAATTGTCTTAAAATTTTTATTTTAATTAAATTCAATTAAACACAATTGTTACATCATGAAATAATGTAAAAACCATTTGAGAAATTTAAAGAGAACGTTAATTTTTTAAAATTGAAGATATTACAAAATCTCATCTTAAAATTTACTTTATACAAAACTTGCTGAAACAAGATGAGTTCATAGAATTTAAAATGTGTACAAAGAAACAAAAATAATACTTGTATTTAAAAAACATTTTTGGAAAACTATTATCATTTTAAAAATTGAAAATATTTTATTTGGACTTAAATTTAATTCTATTAAATTTTGAATTCTATTCTTCAAGTATTTATAGTTGTCATTTCTTCAAGAGAAAAAAATTATATTAAACTACTAATTTTAGTTAAAACTTACATCGTTATTCTTTATTATTTGTAAAATCTCATTTTAAAATAATACATGAAATATTCTGTAGAATATATCATAAGAACATCTCAATGTTTTAATTAATTTTTACTCATACAATTTCAATATTAATTAATATACAGGAATTGATATTTAACTTGAAGAAATTTTATTAAATTTTTCATAAACCTAAATGCGATTTGAATGAAAATTGTATTTAATATGCAGTAAACTCTTATTAGATAATTATTTGAATGTATAAATCTTAAGAGATGTAATTCCTAAATTTGCTATCATAAATTTCAAGGAATGTTTGAATAACTTCCTTAAATAAATTTTCAAATTAATATATTATCATTAGGATCCCAATAGTAATAATGTGTTTTCGTTATATTTATTTCCAACGATATGAAAATTCCTAATTTTCTTTGATTTCGTTTATGTGAGCCATACCAGAAAAATTTAAAATCAGTTGATAAATTTAATCAGTTAAAAAAAAAATATTAAATATTTTGTAATAACAATCATTTAATTTTTCATGTAATAAAAAATTTTCCTTCTATATATTATATTGCTCAAATTTATTATTGTCATAAATATGAAAAATAATAGTATTAAGAGAAATATTTTTTAATTGTTAAATATTAATATTTTTATTATTCATGATTTTCAATAATTTTCTTAAAAAAAAAAATTTATTGAACTTTTTATATATTGCAATAACAATAAATAACGGATATTACTAAAAGATTTTTTATGAATTAATTAATATGCATTATTTCAAGCTTTTTTAAGAGTATGTAATAATATTTTTTCAAAGAAACTTATTTTATTTGTATGAAATTTAATTTTGAATTATATAAACGAATTTACTTTGATATTATTAAAATAAAATATTTATATTACTCTAACCCAAATAAAGATAAAAGTAAAAATTAATTTATGTTGAAACATTATAATATTTCTAATCGTTAATATTTCTTAAAAGTATAATAATAATAATAATCTATATAACTTCTTATAAATTCTAAAATTACTATTTTCCTCTAAATTACAATTATTGTTAATTGCATTAATTATAGTGAATTAATTACTAAGAATAGTTTTGAATTAATTGCTGCTCTTTCTTGATTTGTACTATTATGCAGTTTATTGTATGAACTGACAATTATTCTCCCCAATTTTATGTAATTTACGAAGTTTATTAATATTTGGCATTTTATTGCTGTTTATATTTAAATTAATTGAAAAATTTATGAAATCACAAAAAACATTTATATTAATAAAACATATTTTTATATCATATGAACCTGTAATCTTGAATGAATCAAATATAGTAATTAAAACAGTACATAAATACAATCATATATTTTCAGCCTAAGCTATGATTAACTTTTTCTTATTGAGTTAATATAAAAAAAATTACAGATAGAACCTGTGAAGAAAATTTTGGAAAATAAAGTGCATGTATAAATTTTGTTCTAATTAAATTAGTAAAAGAAATGAAAAAAATAGTGTTTTGCCTCTTAATTTTAATTAAAGTATTTCTAAAAATACAGTCTTTGAACTATTATTATAATTATTTCTAAAAATTATTATAATATTATAATTATTTCTAAAAATACAGACTTTGAACTTTTACCAAAAAATGATGAAAATCATATTTAATTTATAGGAAAGCTCTTAATAGGAAAGAGGAATAATCAACAAATAAATCACACAAATATTCACTGAATTCAACACAATATTAGTCTAATAAACTTTTAGAGTTGACTTAAATTTTCAAATTTTCAAATTATGTTTCTACTTAAATTATATGTAATAAATACAATTTGTAAATACAATACACACAGAAAAACTGACATCCTCGATTTTGGACACACATGTTTACCTACCTTTCACAAATCCACAGCAGGTGCCGACGAAGCACAAGGTTGTGACACATAAAATAAGTTCCAGGGGTTTGACGGCACAGTCACCAGCGCGTAGCATATTGCGAAGAAGACGAAACAAGAAGCACGCAGAAGTTGGAAGGCGCGAAATTAGCACGTGTCGAAAAAGCAGACGATCATCCCTTGGAGTGAGTCGACACGGAGTCAGTTCGCAAAGTTAGCTGAAGACCAACTGATGTGAAAAGCTCCCGGACTCTTCGCAATCCGTACTGTATCGATTCTTTGTGCTATATCGTTTCAAGCCGAGGGCGCCAGTGAGTGGGATACGGCTATATCTTCTTTTTTATTTTTACCATTCCCACTCATTTCTTTTTCTGGTATCGAGATCTTTTTCTTCATCTTGGGTTTCTCCTTTCTTCTAAGTGTGCTAATCTTAATTGGTTTGTTTCCGCTAAGATTGCTTAAGTTTCTTGCCGGGGCGGAAAGGAGGAGCGCCCAGGCTTTCCGGAATATATCTGCATAAATAGCCCACCTTCTGTTTTTAACTACCGATGTGTTTATTTTTACACTTTGTGAAATTATTCAAATCCTTGGATGATAGCCCTGACACTTTGGTTATTCCAAAACACGATCGTTTTGTTTTTATTGCTCAGTTAAAATGAAGAGGGCTTGAAAATAAATCACATAAAAGAAATTATTGAAAATAAATAGGAAACAGCACCATTTACATTCCCAAGGAAAGAATGTAGGGGGGGGGGAAATGTTTTCGCGGATATAAAATCTAATTCTAAGTTATTCTTGACTTCTGTAGATTCTTTAATCTTTTTGTATGGCTTAAATTTTAAGCTTATTTTTTTCTCCAAATTCAAATATAATTTTATGAAATATCTGGCACTGAATTTATAAAATTATATTTTAAACACTTATACTTATAAAAACGTGCAAAAATGCTGTATACATTCATTAAATAAAACAAAGTCTATAGTCAAAAATCAAAGTTAATTAAACTTATTACCATTTAAATTATTTCTTACAGAGAAAAAAAGTTGTCACACGATTTTAAATTTCATTCTCATATATTATTTATTTATTAAAAAACTGAATAAAGAAGAATCACATTTAAAATTAATGTAAAAATATTTAAGAAACATACCTGTTGCTCACAAAATTTTAAAAGTGTTTATTACAAGTAGAATGGCTAAAAAATATATCTTGCATCAGTTAAATTTCACACTGGAGTTTTTAAAAATCTTATTTCTAATATAATAGTTTAAGTTTATATTCATCTGAGAAAATTCTTGTAATTTTTCCGGAGTCTAATAATTTGGAGGAGAGGGTTCAAATATTTCTTTCTTAAGTTATAATTCGATATAACTTAAGATTATATAATAATTAACTTAATATAACTTTAGATGATAATTCAGTAAATAATGATTATTTATAAAATACAAGATATATTTTATAATTAATCATCAGTAATTTATTTGTGTACAGTTTCTTTTCCTCTGATTTTGGGAGAAAAAAAAAACATCTTTAGTGAAAAAGGAGATTTTATGCTTTTCTGAGAATGCTATAGCATGTCATATGCCACATCCGTCCATTTGTTTTCAATGAATGATGAATCATACCTAATTGATGTATATAAAATTAACTGTTTTAAACAGACTAATCCTAATTGGAATTACAAATTGAAAATACACTTTTTTAAATTTCGGCTTTTAATAATGAATAACTCTACATTTAAAATCTAAAAATAAATCTTATTTACAACTGAAGATCCTGTGATCGAACATGTATCGATTCATCTTATTCAGATATGAACAATCATCCAACTATATCAGCCTTGTTGGGCCACTAACTCATGAATTCTATTCATGAATTCATGGAATTACAAAATCCAGCTCAAAAATCTAAACTATTTCTATTCTTAGCTAAACACTAAGACTGAATTTTTCTCTGTTCTAACACATTCTATAGTTTTTTTAAAAAATGATAAAATGTATTTACGTAGTCATCCTTTCTTTTGTGAAATAATCTGCAAAGTGACAAGTTATCATTGTTCTGCTCTATCCGTAAAGTATTAGCTTTCGTTCAATTTATACATCAGCCTTTTGGGCCAAAACATGTTATTTAAAAAAATATACGTGTCACGTAGATTTATATTCGCAGTAATTATTTCCCTACTAAAAGGTGCCTTCAATAAATTATAAAGATTTGTTTTTTGATTAGATAGCAGAGCTAAATATATAGGTAATATATTTTTTATGGTCTCTTTTCTTGCTATACGTGACACAGCCCACTATCAATGAAAACATCCTCCATAAAGAAACTTATGTTGTAGGTATTTACTGTGCCTTACAACATATTATGCAAATAAAGTAAAATCATATTAATATAAAATCACTAGTCAAATATGTTTCTCATAAGTAAACACTACATGACTCAAAATAATTGTTCTATATTCTTAAAAGAAATTTAGTTCCTTGCTTCAGTTCAGCCAAATATTTTAGCTTTCTTTTCGAAAAGAAAACATCAAAGTTACAATTAACACGATATTAATTTTATTTAATCTGATTATAACTGCTAAATTGAACAGTTTATGAACATGAAAAATGGTCAGCTTTTTGTTAAAAGGTCTATTGTTTCTAAAGCAAAATCACTTTGCAGAAAAATAACTATAGAACAATAAAAATTCAAAATTCATCATTTAACAACAAAGAATTGCAAAAGCATCCAGTTAAAATTTATACAATATAATGCGCTGAAAAACATAGTGGCTTTTGCTTACCTAAATTTTTTTCCGATAAAATTTAACATATCTTTATTTTCTATACAGTTGGTGAATTTTCAATTTAATGGAAGAACAGAAATTTTACAAGAAATGAGACTCTAATGTGAAAATTGTATCTGACTATTTGATCGGTGTTGTATTTGAAGAAGAAGCAGCTCAAAATTTATCCAAAGTTAATATTGCTTTCATTATTGCAAGAAATTAGAGTACTTTAAATATTTTTGTGTTTAAATAATGAAACAAAATACCAGATTAAGATTTGTGGATGCATACAACATCTCCTTTGTTTTCTTTAAATACTCAGAATAAATATTCTAAAGATTATAAATATTTAAATTGCACAGCAAAAGAAATTACGCATCTGAAAGTAAAAGTATTATTTAAATAGAAAATGTTTATTTGAAAATAAAAATAGAATTTTTATGAAAGCCTAAAATTAGTAGTACAAGCTTAAAGATCAATAATAATTCAATGTTTTCTTTTTCCTTGAAATATTTTTTCTGTAATGGATTAAGTGGAATCTAGAAAACTTGTTCTATTAAACATTAATACTTCATGGAAGTAGGAAATGTTTTTGGAGATAATGTTTACTGCTTTCATATCCGTTTCAATCAAAATCTACTTAAAGGTTCCTGCTAAATAAAAAAAGAACTCCTAATACAGTAGTTGGAAATTATGAAAATTCAGTAGAATCGTGCGAGTTCCATGAGAAGCTCCGAATGAAGAGAATGTGTGAAGGCTCCAAATTTAATAATTGTGAATTAGGCATATCCTAACATGGATGACAAATATTTTCACTTTACTTTGGAAAGACATTTTAAGTAATTTAAAAAGTGAACAGTGACAAAAAATGATTTAAAAATGCACTCATTTGAGCGTGAAATAATTTTAACACATTTTTATTCAATTTATTTGAAGAGAAGACAAAATAAGAGAACAGTAGTATCTAATTGCAAACTTTATTAGCTCTGTATGACAATTTATGATATTATAGTTACTTAAAACAAGCTGAATAGATATATTCATTGTTTTGTTTTAATTAATTATCTCCTATTATATTATTTATAGCTATGTAGAATTAAATCAATTAAATATTGAGGTAGAAATATTTAATTGACTTGTGTTGAAAATATCTACTAAATTTACTTCGCTTTCTTGAAAGTATATTCTTATTATATAATGAAAACAAAAAATAATTCATTGATATTCGGAGGTGTGAATTATATTATAGGGTTTTTAGACAAAAAAATTAAAATATAATAAGATAACCATAGTTTCAAGAAAATAATTTGGCCGGGTGACGTTTCGCTACTATGGCAACCAACTTGTAAAGCATTTATTTCGTTTGAGGATTCAATTAGAGTCATTACATGCTATTTGAATACCTGAAAATCTTTAAGTTCTTTTATTGTGTGGGGTAGTGTATTGTTAATGAAGGTTGCAATCTCAAATATCGTCATTTGATCAGGGAACCAAACGCCTCTTGTTGTCTGCAAATCATCCACTTCTTCCTCGCCGTCATTTGTCAATAAATAAACGATGTGCATTAAAGTCAGAGAATCCGTCTGGCAGTATCAAATTTTGAAAAAAGTATTTTGATTCGAGGATGGTCATAACACTTGACTTGAATTAAAGAAACGCTTCCAGATATGCCAATAAATAAACTTCAACAACCATCAAAGGAGCATCATATAAATTGGAAGTTATTCGATATTAACAAATGTCATATATATATATTTGTATTTGATGATGTTATAACACAGTGAAAATGTAAGTAGTGCATAATAAATAAAAAACTCAAACTTAAAAAAAGTTAAATAATTTCCTTGAGACATGTAAATAACGACTCTAACTGAATAACTAAAATACCTTAAGAATGATTAAAATGCATTAAACTAGTTAATTTATCACTAATAATATAGATAAGCCCGTTATATTTTGTAAAAATCATTTAATTAGTTTTAATATTTAATTTGTTTGAATAAAAATTTTGTATATCTTTAAAAATAAAATTGTTTTTAATTTATTTATTATTTTTTTTTAGCATTATTTTTCTTGGAAGCTTACATTTTTCTCTTTTTCTCGATTTTAACTTTGAAATAAATTATGACAAGTGTACTTTTTTCATAAATTGCTACCCTTAAAGTAAATTACTATCTTTTCTATAAAAGATAAGCCTAATTAGTGCAAAAATAAATGAACAGATTTTCAATAAAGTAACCCTCTTAAGTATCGTATTCTTATAAAAATATTTTTTTATTATTGTTAGCTAGTTCTATAATAAATATTTGCATGTAATTTTAACGGTATTTATCGCTTTATTTCTTTTATTAAGTACAATAAAGAATAATTTAAAAAAAGCATTTTGTAGTCTTATCCATTAATTAAGTAAATTGTTACATAGTTAAAAGGGCAGCAACCATTTTAGTTTTTATTATCGCTTGCTAATGTAGAAAAACGATAAACAAAAATAAAAGGCTTTTACTTACTTTTTCTATACTAAGAGAAACGCACATTTTTGTTTCTTAAAATTCTTTGATTTTTCCTTAACTATTTTAATACATTTGTTTAATGTTTTTCTGTATAAAAAGATTACATATTTTATTTTATAATATAGCAATATTATATTTGATTAAAAAGTTTTTTTAAATAAAGGAAATTTTTCCTGAAAGAGTTTATGACTTACATTTAAAGCATAATTTAAATTTAAATTTGCACTGACAACTATGGAAAATTAAAAGTACACAATGAATTTTCATTTTTTGATAAAATATTCAGCCAGTGAAATAAATTGTGCTAAATTTTAAATACTAGTAAATAACATCATCAATAAACATAAAATTATACTTTAACTCAAGTAAATTATTTTTAATAGCGAAAATACTAAAAATTGTAACTCATTTGGTTTCATTAAAAATACAAATTAGGAAGTAGAATTACATGGAAGATGGTTTGAATTATATGTAAACTTTTAAAATTATGCACTTCACTTAACTTCAAAAGAAGTAATATTTTCTTTACATATCATATAAATTTTGAAGTATTTACTTTATTAAAGAAACTTTCAAAATACTTCAAGTAGTATATGTGACCCAACTGTCTATGTAAAATGTACTAAAAATACAAAATTACGTAAATTTTAACTTATTGAAAAAAATTCAATTTTATGTAACTCTTATAGTTCAAAAAATTCCTTCTTTTATGTTATTTTTTTCTTTTATGTATATTTCTTTATAATGATAATAGGGAAAAAGTTTCATCCATTTTGATTCATTATACACATAGATTATTTTATTATCGTATGCGTGCAATGGTGAATGCTAAAAGGGATAAAAAAAATTTTACATTTTAAGATTTTTATAAAATTATTTTTAATATCATTTCAAGCTTGTAAGTGACAAACTATGTAAAATAATCACACTAGACAATACTTGAAAACATTAATTCTTCAATTTCTATGTTTCATCTAGTTTTTTTTTTTTTTTTTTTTTTTTTTTTTTTTGCATGCCGCAAATTATAAGAAATTGATTATTCAAGATTAACTTCCATATTTTAAACATCGGCATAAATTTATTTATTATAAATTTAAGTAATTTGAAACGAAAATCTTTTCTTAATTAATTGCACTTTATTTAAATAGATTTTTGTGTGTAGTTTAAGTCGACTTTTTTAACACAGATAAGGAAATAAATAATGAAAAATGGTTTTTCGGTTCATTTCAAAGGAAATAACATATACAATATTGTTATTGTCTTTATCTGTGATTTCTATATTAATAAAAATTAGCAAAGATTATAAAGATATCAACTGTAATTTACTTATTAATTGTAAATTAAAGCCTGGATACAATTAAAAGACATAATTTGATAATGTATGAAACTGGTTATTTCCTATTCATCTGTATTTGATTTGTTGTAAATTAATTATTGATGCATATTAAAGATACTGATACAAATATGCTCTTCATTGTTTTATAATTTCATTGTTAGATGTCATTGAATTAAAATTTTATAATTTTGCCTGGTAGCAAAGTTTGTGTACATTCATTCAAATTAAAACTACTAATGAAATCAAATTTAACACATTTTGTTTCTAAATCTTGTTTGTTCTAATTAATAAAATTCAAGTATTATTAGAATAACAAGATATAAATGTCTGAGAAATCTATTTTGTTGTTACTTTTAGCAGTAAATGAAGTAAAACTAATTTGGCCATTCTCTTAATTTTAATTTCTTTGCACAACTTTCCAATAAATCTTATTGTTGTTGGAAACTGTAACACATACTTTAAATTTCATCTATTCATAGATATATTTCTATCTATGGAATGTTTATCTTAGTCATTTCTTGTTACAAAAATTAATTACATTATCTTAAATTAAATTCTTTTTCATAGAATAAGTCTTTTTTTTATTCTTTTACTTCAGCATAATATGCTTCTGAATATATGCAATGAAAAACAATTTATTGATGCAGATTATATTATTCTTCGTCATAAAATCATCACCAACTTAAAGATTAAAGCAATTATGTCTTTTGTTATATTGGCGACATATTTCCCTAATAATTTCTGTATTAGTTAATATATAATTGTAATCGGTAATGTAATTCAGCCAATTACTTCTTTGGTAGAATTAATTACTATTTTCGGCTCTTCAACAAACAATTATAAAAATAATAATTTGTGCTACTACCAAATTTCATTAATGAGCATCAGTATAACATGTTTGCAAATGAAATTGATTGTAAAAAGCAAATGAACAGCTTACTACATTTAATGAAATAGATAATACAAATTAAAACAAAAACAATCGAACTTTATTGAAATCTACACAATCATTATGCACAATACTCAATGATATAGAAGACTCAACACATTTCACAAAATAATTCTTAAAAATTTAGCGTATCAATATAATGGCTGACCCATTTTGATACTAAAATATACCTAAAATATTTAAAATTGATTTCGCATAAATATTTAAAAAATCATTTAAATATTAATTAATTCTATTCAAAATGTTTTCTGTTCCTTGTTTTCCACTTTTTTTGCCTTTTGTCATATGAAGAATACAAAGGAGAAAAATGATTTTGCGGCAAGTTCCATGGACAGAGGCTATTATAGTGACTGTAACCCTACCCTTTAAGTCATCAATGTTGTATACTGTGGTCTTTTAAATTATAATCTTACAAATCCTCAAAGAAAACAGCTTAGCAGTATCATGTCACTTGATCTAGCTGCACAAAGAATTGGGCCCAATACATCATCCATAAGTGGTCCATCTATACGATAAAGAACAAAAAACAAAACTAGAAAAGACATTGTCAACAGCTGATATTGTAGGAAATAGCACCATTTTTAATAATATGGTGCTAATAATATTTATAAAAGAACAGATGTCCAAAAAAGGAAAGTCAATAATCTAAATTAATTTTCTCGTTATTAAAGAAGTATTGTTCTGTGAATCAATGTCATAGGCTTGCTTAAATCTTTTAGGAATTACTGAGGAAAATACCTTAGAATCATGTATCCAAAATGCATTCAATAATCTGTAATTACATGAAAAGTCAAAATATTTAAAGTAACTCTATTAAAAATTTGAAGTGTATAATGTTAACTATATTAACATGCTACCTATTTCTAAAGGAACTTGTAAAACCTCAGTTTTGGACTATCAACATCAATGAAATAATCATTAGAATAATACACATGGCTTATATACATGATAATTAACACTCGGCATTAATTCAACTGCGAAAAATATTTATGTTTCTAGTTTTTTATTTGTTCAGCTTTTTGTCAGTGATAAGCCTATTAGTGAAGCCACTTTAAAAATACGTATGTGAAATTCAATCGATTTCTTTTTGTTTATTTTTTATATCGGTCGTAATTAAGTATAAGGCATGTGAAGTAATACACTGCTTTTTCATATACCATGTTTTTTTTTAATTAACGAAATTAAAAATGAAACAAAGTGTTAAGCTGTTGAATTTTGATACTGGATACAGAAATTTTGCAAATTTAACTTCTATACTAATTATAAAATATGAAAATCAGAATTCTGAAAAAATGTTTGTGAAAATGAACTAGGTCTGATATCTGCAGCAATCACTTAAAAAATCAAACTATAAAAGTACTGGATACTCAAATTATTTTCAAAAATTATAGAATTATTTGTAGCTAAAACATATTCTATTTTATCAGTAAATAAAACAAACTAGGCAAATGTAATGAAGGAAATATTTTGAACATGTATTTACTTTAATATGGCTGCGAAACAATAATATAAGAACATTTCTAGTAGGTTTAAGAAATTAAATTAAAAATTTATTATGTTATATATTTTTTCCTTTAAATATATATA
>JAPDSC010016506.1:32306-58003 GCA_026290005.1 Latrodectus geometricus | reverse complement strand
TACTGAGTTCATGCAATGCAAGAAATAATCATCTCAAGTTTATGAGAAAATATTTTGCTTCAAGAAATAGTTCTCTTCAATATGAGTAATTTTAAAATAAATCCAGTGATATTACACATGAAAGATTATTTTATAGAGGAGCTTTATATCATCATGGTAATACATCAGCTACATACAGGGAGGCTTACACAGGGAGGAAATATATTTCTAAATTAATAGTAACTGACTAAAAATAGTGTAATTATTAATTTTGTAATTATAAATTTAATCTAGTGTTTTAATAAGCAATTGATTCACTATTTCAATACAAGTTTATGAGCAAATTTATAAATGGAAAGCTAATTTACATTATTTAACAATCACAATTATTTGATTAACATTACTAATTGTTGTATATCAGAGAAATATTTCAAATGTTTTAAAACTGTTTTTAGCAGTATAACCTAAAAGCTTCAAAATTTTCCTTCAATAATAAAAATGATATGGATCACAACATAATATCTTTTCGAGACATTATTTACATGAAATATGTAATCATAAATATTTATTCACATTACTCGAAAATTTTAAAGCAAAATAATTTATTGCTAACATATACGTGTTATTTATGTTTGCATATTTTTGATACTAAATATATTATACTTTAGGTAATTCTTTTTAGAATATCGATCAAAAGTATCTTCTGAACTGTAAAAGATTTTTTCTATAAAAATTGAAGTACCAATAGTACTATAAGTATTTAGAATTTTTTGTAGCAAGTATAAAAATATGGTATTTTATCTTAACTGTATTTTCAATGAAAAGGACAACACAAAAATATACCTTTAATAATTTTCATGTATAGAAATTTAATTTCATGAAGGTTTTATCAAATTAATGAACCAAGATTTATTGCTCTGTTCTTTGGAAACATTATTTATATTTCACAATAAAATAAACTGAATTTCGAAAACCATAGAACTAATATTTACTTTAAAAAAATAACTATTTTAGAAAAATATGTTTTCTTTAAAAAAACTAACTATTTTTTTACATAATTTAATTTAACATTATAAATTATACATACATTTTTAAAAATCTACGTTATAATCTTTATTTTAAGCGCAACATTATTGTAAATATCTTTGGTAATTTTAATTTGCGTAAATTTGTTGTTTCTTCCGGTAAATATTTGCTTTTTCAGTATAACTGATTAAAAATAAATCTTTGAATTATTTGCCCAAAATTTTCTTGGAAAGAATCGTGTATTAAGAATCAAATAAAAATGTGTGTGATATTATTATAAATTTTATAGTTAACTTTTTGGAATACGTACATAAAATACATGTACTTAAATCCATTGGTTTTTGTTAAATCCATCATCATATAAAAAAAATTAATTAATATTTTTAGTTAAAAGGTCACAAGTTGTATGCTCAGATAAATTTACTTAAAATTTGAAGGTGTATTGGCTCACTATTTATATTTAGTAACTTAACAAACTTTTGAGTGGTAAAAAGTTCAATCACTCATTAATTACATATTTTGGAAACTGTTACATTAGAAAATAAAATTATTTGCTAAAATATCATCCTTTGCAAATAAATCATAGACAAGGAATGTCTTGGTAATATAAATTTAAACAAAGTAATAAAATTTCAATATAAGTAGGTAAAACTTTTACTAAAAGCTTACTTTTACTTAAAACTAAGCTTAAAACGTAGTTTTAAAAATCATGTTTGCTCTAATTTTTACTAATTTACAAAAATCATGTTTGCTCTAATTTTTACTTAACGCCAAAAAGCAGTTGGCTTAAAACAATAGCATATGAGTTTTTTGCCAGTGGCAATGTTGTGAAATATTGAGTAATTGAATCTCTAAATTTGTGGATTCTATTACCACGAGAAAATCAAAACTGAAATTATTTCCATGTAGTGAAAAAGTATCAAAATGATTAAGAATACGCTTCAATGAAAAGCTCAAAAAATGTGTGCTTGAAATAGTAATTTCTGACCACCAATATACAACTAAAAGAAGGACTAGCTTCTGATGAGCTTGCTTTATATAATCATCAATGTTATTGATGAAATCTGAAATTTGTATATTTTTCAGTCATATATATAAATATTATTGCATAACCACAATTATTTTTTATTCATCATTTTAGAATTCATTGTCAATTTTATCACTGAAAGCCAGAAAACAGTTGGTTTAAAAGTAGCCGTTTTCTGCCGTGTGGCAATATTGTCGAAAATTGAGTAGCTATATCTCTAAATTTTTGGAATGGCTTAACACGAAAAAATCAAAGATGAAACCATTTCCTCATAGTGTAAAAGTTGGAAGGATTAACAACACGATTTGAATGAAAGGCTCACAAAATATTGTGCTTGAAATAGTAACTTCTGACCTTCAATATGTTACTAAAAGATGACACCCTTGCTCCTTATGAGAGTGCGTTCCAATAATCACCAAATTTTAATTTCACCAGGAAAATTTTAATCTAGAATTTTGATATCTAATTTGTGAAATATAAAATTGTCTCAAAAATAAGTGATTTCTTTGTCTCGCTATATGATCACGATATTATTAGGTATATAAAAAATTTCACTAAGGAATAATGGTATTTTAAAACTTTAAAAAATAATACGCAAACTGTTTTATTTATATTTCATGTAGTCCTTTACTCTCGATATGTGACTTACGCATTATTAGATATTGAAAAATACTTTTATAGTATTTAATGTTGATATATAATTTCAGTTTTAAAATGAATTACATTATACAATCATTTATTGTACACTCTGTATTATCTTCAGATTGTGTAATAATTTTGCTGATAAAAATTATATATACTACAGATCTTATGAATGATACTCTTAGTTTTATTATATTCTGCTTATTTCAAGTAAACCATCCATTGAAGGACAATTTTCATGTGAGCAAATTAGCATCTTAATTAACAAAACATATTCTCGTATAGAAAGGACAAACAAACATTGGTTATGATAAAAAAGAGTAAATATTTTATAAATTGCAAATTTTGTTTTAAAGAAATTTAATTTAATTAAAGTTCTTGACCGAATCTTAATTTTAGTACTTGAATATAAGATGTTAATCATGTGATATAATAATAATTTTCCAATAATATAATGTATATTTCGACACAGCAAAATAAATATTTTTAGTACTAATGCGCTTTATTTTAAAAAAAAAATCCATAGGAAATCATTAAAGTAATACCGTTGCCATCGGGGAAAACGATAACAAAAAATGCTCCCATAAAAGTGCTATCCATATACTTCACTGAATATTCCCAGAAAATAAAAATAAAAAAATTTTATTATATTCATGAATAACGATATCATTAAGAGGATTTGTTCAAACAAAATGAATTCTACTTAAACATAGCAGAACTGATTTTTTAATTTTCATAATTCATGAACCTAAAAAAAAGATTCTTTCCAAATATCGGATCATAATTATCACGCTCATTAACATATCCAAACCAGAAACACGGATGCTTTTTTTTCTATACAAAATTAATCGTCGAGTTGTCTGTACACATTCTTACAAACAGGAATACGATTACTATTATAAAAATCAGCTGCAACTGAAAAAATCGGTGTTAGCTGTATCGAATTGGTGAAGAATGAAAAAATAACGATACATAACAAGCATACTCCTAATCAAACACTTGTCCTAATTAGTTCTCTAAATTGGATTTAATGGCGTCAATTAAAACCTTTCTGTTTTCTAATTATTTTAGAAAAAGTTCTTTTGCCTTATTTTTCTGTTTTGTTTGATGAGAGACTGCTTACGCATTCTGCGTAGTTTTGAAAATGAGTAGTTTGAGCATTTTTTAGTGCGTAAATTAATTTGCTATCAAAGTTGTGATAATCGGTAAGTGTTAATCAGTTTTCGATTTTTTGCCACTTTTAGTTTACTTTTTGATTTCAAAATACATTTAATCATTTCCAGGTACAAGGAATTTAGATTTTTTGCAATTTACTGATTTTTTAACATGAAAATGATTGTTTTGAATAAACATGGGTCTAATACTTCTTCAGATAAACAAAAACAGCCTCTCTATTATCTTTAAAACCTACATTTATTAAGTTTTCAATTAAATCTCTTCAATTAATACATTTCACCGAATTTCAGTCCCTTTCTTCAAGCAAAAAAAAATATTGCCAAATGTTGTGCCAATAATTTAATGAAATCATGCTTAGCTACCCCAATTTTTTGGATCTTTCCCCCAAAGGGACTGATTTGAATTACATGTAAATAACCCGTGAATACACAGGTGTTAAAAAAAGCCGTATTATTTGTCCCAACATGTTGAATCTATTATTATTTTCCATGATAACACAATTTTTCAATGTTTATAGAACTAATACTAAAATGCAATAAATGAAAACATGGGCTACTCAGAACGTTAATTTTTTAGTATAAGTTATATTTGAAACATTACATGAAATTGCGGAATTCATATTTTACTGAAACTATATTCGTAGGTTGATTACACCGATACTGTATTAAAACGAAAAATGTTTTTGTTGAATTTTTAGGCATTTAGAATACTTATTTAAAGTTAACGTTGAAGACATTCTTCAAATAGCATCATTCTCTTTTATCTACAACATTAGAAAGGAAAAGACAATCCTACGTCCTCTACAGATTGTTTGAGATAGTGCAAGCAGATAAAATCATATGAATTAAATTAATTGTTCTAATAAATTCAAGACTGTTTTATATTTAAAGAATATTAGAAAAGTGGTATGAAATAACTTCAATAGCAGATATATTTTATTTGCATAGTACATTTTACCTTAGACAAAAGACATTAAAAATAGATAAAGATGTATACAAAAACAGATCAAAAAAGTAAAATTAGTGAAAAAATAATAAAATACTTCTAAGACTAAGCTGTTCACGTTCATGTGAAAACATTTGATTTTGGCAACTTTTACTGAATAAATAAATTTATCAAAATCATTCATTAACATTGGAGAATATTAGTCTCCATATAATATTTTTATAAAAAATATTTCAATATTTCCTAGTATATTGCTTAAGACTACGAAAATCATTATTCACATTAATTCATAGTCTTCAGCATAATCATTTATAACGCGGTTAATTTCATAGGAATTAAATGAATAATTAGAGATGTGTCCCATTTACTAGCTGAATCCGTTTTAACGCTTTATGGTCATTGAAGTTGTGTATTCATTTTTATTACTCAAAAATGCATTACAAGATATTTTCAGGAACATCATATTAGTAAAACACAGGAAAATTTAAAATAAGCATGGAAGATAATGCGCTTCTTTAACAAAATCCTGTGATACTCAGCTGAGGTATGTTGTGAATGATTACAACAGCACTCCGAATAGTTTCCTTTTTGAAGTAAACACTCCTTTCAGACGAGTTTTTGTGGAGATTTTTATGAGAATTCTACCAATTATTATGAAGCTGGAAACATTTAATATGTTATTAAAATATTATTTCATCTCTATTTTGGCAAATACACAAAATGTATCTTTCTTTTAGGTATTGGTTTAATGAGAATATTTATGCCATAAGTCACACCCACAAAATTTAAAGCTCATTAAAGTAGATTGTATTGCTGATTTTTTAGCATCTTTCTGGTCACTCAGTGATTAAATAGCATATCAATTACAATTTTTATGGATGGTGCAATATATTATAGTTGCATTAATTATTCCATCCTATTAGATTGAGCGTTTCTTATTTTTTAAGTGTATATATAATCATCTTAATTATCTATTTCTTACATTTTATTTATTCCTGTCTTTTCAATTTATACTTGATAACACTTGTAATTTTTAAAATGTTGAAATCCTGTTCACAAAAGGTAGTTCAATTGCAATTCAAGGATTATATACAGGAGTATGTATACTTTATATTTTATACAGAAGTACTTATATTTCAATAGATAAAATTTAAACCCTTGGCTTGTATAAGACCTCTTTCTTAATTTTATTTTTTTTGAAATCTTTTTAATTTATAACAAGTAACTATTACTTTTGTAAATTGTCTGTTTTACTATGATTTTTTAAAACTCATATGAAAGTATTTTAGTAACATTAACCTGTCATTAGGAGCCATGGTTAACTAATAGAGAAAGGCGCCTCTTTTATGTTGTAATGATCTCTCATTTGATTTAGCCATCATTGCTTTTCAAGACCATCATGACTTTATCAAAAGTTTTCCTGCCAAGAAAACCATTGCACACCACTCAACTTTGTATTAGTCTTATGATCTCCTTTTAGTGATATTTTTAAAAAGGAGGATGTAATCTCAGTTTCACACTTGATTACTTAATTTTGGTTTGAAAATACGATGTGCACGTTTAGAGGCTTGTGTGGGCAAGAATTAACGACCGAAAGTAAACCCAAGATAACAAACTCGTCTGAATAAATTACACTTTATCATTCTGTAATATGAAATGATATGTTTAAATGGAATACCCAGAGCTTCTTTTTGTATAACATTAGGTTAAATAAAAAATGTCTTAAATAGTTAATAAGGTTTTATGCAAAGAGTTATGTTTTTCATTTCTATTGTATTACAGTATCCTTCAAAAGGATGTCTTACATGCATTTCTTAGGAAACGCACAGTTTTTACATTATTGCTTAATTTATCGAAGTTAAATCATTTTTTTTTGTTCTGAAATTTTAATTACTCATATTCATGGTAATGATAAACAAATGAATTTTAATGTTCTAATTACTATTTTTTTAGCATTCAAATCTCAATAGCTATCAGTGTGAAATGTAAGGTGAGCAATAAAAGTAGTTTTTGAATAATGATTTTGATTGAAAATTGATAAAGATTTATAGAATAATTATCAGATCTCAAAAAAAGCTTCAATGTGAAAAATGACAGATAAAAATGAATGGCAGGTTAACAGCTGCATATAATTTTGATCCAAACTCTTAAAACTTTTAGAATTTAAAACAAGACTACTTTTATTTAAAATCAGGGCTTTAAAACTATTTCAATAATTTAGGAGAAATATTGCAAGTATATAATCATTCAAAGGTGGAAAATAGTTTGAGAAGTTGAAGTTGAAGTTTCAGAGTTGTAGGGAAGAAACAGACTGTATATTGGAATTATTCATTCATATTTTTCAGAAGTTATAAAACACATACAACTCTAATACATTTCAAGGAATAGTTTTATAAATAAACATATCACATATAAAGTTTGTCGATTTTTAACTCACCTATTATTTATTTAATCCAATGGAAGAATATACATTAATTAAAAAAGTAAAACATTTTCTGAATTAAATTTTTACCAAAAAATTACGAAAAGTATAAGTAAATACACATTTTTCTAAAATTATTGCATAAAAGCCAAAATAAGAACTGAATTTCCGTCAAAGGTTTTCTGTTTTTCAACGCCGATATATAACCATCCTCGTTATTATTTTTCATATAATTTTTTTCTATTTTTGTGTTAATTGAGTTTCGGAAACCGAATAGGTCTGCTCTAATTTTGTTGCTTTACGATGTCAGCGTAAAGAGACGGGAATTTTAATCATCTTCTGTTTACTCCTCCTTATTTATGTGTAAAGTTCATTAACCGTTATTTTTAGTTCACATTCTTAGATTGAGGTTCCGGAAGCAATAATTTGACGAACCATTTTGCAGATGTAAGGAGCTGAAGACTTTTTTATTCTTTGGCTGAGAAGCTTGTTAAGATAAAATACATATTGATTTACTGATTTCAAGTGATGCCGCTAAAATTAAATTTATTCATATCCTCTTCATACATAAAAAAAAGTCTGAAACTCGAAAAAAAAAATGAAATATTTAGTTCAACTTTTGAAATACCATTTATTTTTAAATATTATATCTTTATATATATTTAAAAATCCCTATAATATTTAGTTTATATTCAATCTGTTTAGAATTTAAAGGATTAGTTGTAGTTGTTATTCTTTTACTGCACTAGAGTCGAAATGAGATTTATAAGCATATGTCTTAAAAATAAGTAGAAATATCTATCACAATCTAATAATGTCATCAATTTGGTAATATATAGTATGATTTAGATAATAAAGTTCGTAGCTCTTTTTTTAAAAAGAAAGAGTTTTTTAGCTCTTAAAAAAATAATAAAATCACTTTTGTATCTTTTTAAATTTTTAAATGTTAAATATTTTTTCATTTTTAATGTTCTTATTTTATTTTTCCGAAAAGATTTTTAAGGGATTCAAGAATTTGAAAAGAAAATTTCTATAGTTCCCAAAAAGATCAAGTGCGTTTCAGCACTCAATGATTATCAAATATGTTTAATTCGTTTAAGACCTTTTTAATATTTCTTTGAGAAAAAAAAATATTTGATTCTGGTTAAATAGGATTAAATCTGATATTTTTTAAAAATTTATTTTAAAAGTGGAAGTTCAGTTGACTTTTAAGAAGAATGAAAATTTGCTTCGTCTGAGCTAAATTCTAATTGATATTTTTAGGGGTGAAAAGCAATATAATTTGTAAGAGAGATAGTGTTGTTTAAAATACAAATAAACTACTGTAACGCTACAGATTCCAGTTAAAATGATTACATGGAATCATTTATAAAAAGAATGCACAATTATAGCATTTTGTCAGCTTTTATACACTGGACAGACACATAAGAAATTCCTTCTTAAACTGCATTTTTAGGGCCAGATAGTCCCCAGATTATAGCAACTGTGTCCAAGACAGTCCATGATCTCCCCTGGGCAGTGCATGTCAAGAGATTCAGCCTCTTCAGAATATCACAGTATGGCTTTAGATACATGGAAAAATTGAGAATGATACTTTTAATGCTACTGATATAGAGACAAAATTTTAATTGACGAGTGTATAAAATATATTATAGGAAAAAAAGTGTAAATAGAGTATACATAGACCAGGTTATTGAAGGAATAGACCGGAGTATATTGTGTTGATTAGAAGAAGACTTTTACACTTGCAGTCCAATTAAGTGTATTCCTCTCATACACTTCATGAAAATCATGTCTATATGGAGTCAAAATTACCAATCTTGGACAGATAATGGATTCCTCGCAAAACTATCCTTGACGTATTTGTATGTGTAAAAATTCTAAATCATCCTATTAACTCCGGGTATATCGATCACTGGCCATATATTGCCGTATATTCCACGTATAGCAGTACATTCCATATACGATAAGATCATGCTGGGCACCAACACTTCACTGCACACATCATCTACTTGTACAGTGATAGCAAACCAGCCTTGGGATAAGATTCTTTCTCTGTCTCCTTGAGCTGTTGAAAATAACTTCATTAATATAGATGATAATACCCGATCACAAAGAGATTTATTTGCTTATGATAATATGACAAAGTCGGAATTTTCTCTTTTATGTGACCAACAATTTCTTCAGAAATTCCTAATAAGATTTCGAAAGGAGAATCATTGAAGATGTGTGTGAGCCTTCACTGCCGTGTTAAGCCGTCAAAATGGAAATTTTTGAGAAATAGAATTTACATTCACAATCATTTCTGAAAATCAATTCTGAAAATCAGCTTTTCCAATTATGTAACTATTAAAATTAAATTAGGATACAAAAACCACTATTAATAACATAAACCGTTATTAGGATCATCAAATATTATTATTAGCACACCGCTATTTACATTTTTCAAAATAAAATAGATTTGAATAAACGTATATGCTTATATATTTTTTTTAATTAAATACATGTTTTATTATCAAATCATTATTTTTAGTGATATTGATGTCAAAAATTAGTAAGCTTTCAGAAATAAAATATTTCTAGAAATTAAGATAATTATTTTGAAAAATTGCATAAAAAAATGCCTAGTTGTGTTATTAGTGTTTGAGTTTGTGTTAAAAATCACGAGATTTAACTATTAATGTGATTCTCAGCTTAAAATCTCCGTTAGCTAAACATTTCTTCATACATTGCAGTATTCAATCAAAAGAAATCTTCCTTTTCAGGTTGAAATTAAATCTTTTTGTTTTTGAATCTTGTTTCATTTAAATTGGTAATTCTCATCAAAAAAATTACAATAGTAATTAATCCTTATTTTGAACGTATTTCATATAAATTATCTGTAAAAAGAAGAATATTTCTATTTTTTACCGCATATTATGTAGTGAATAGTCATTTCTTTCCTTAGCAACGGTGGAATTTTTTTCTTTAAAAACAAATTTTTCACTTCAAAATTACTTGCTACACTCAGAAACAGAACATATGTCAAGCTTTTCATTTACAAGTCAAATCATTTAAATCAAAATTTACGAGATTAAATCATAGTTTGATTCTTACTTTATAATTTCTTTTATTTTGGGATACCATGTATCTTGAGAAAAAATCTTTGCCTTGGTAAAATTTTAAAATATTTTATCAATGAGGAATAAAGACATCCTAAATTAGAGCTTTGATTTCGTAAATTTCTTTTTTAATTTTATGCTTTAACCAATCATTCATTTAAAAATAAATCAATTTTTTAAACAGAACTGTATTATTCTTTCCTCGTATTAACGCAGGAAACAAATTAATAGATACTGATGAAATAAAAGATTCACCTTAATTAGCATATGAATAAAATATTTCGTAATATGAACAATTATATATTTCTCTGTTTATGATACAATGTATGTGCAATTCAAATGTGTGATACTGTCCTATCAAAGATTGATACAAATGGAAAATCACTCCAACTGACTAATATGAATAGCAATTAACGCTCTGTTGTTAATAAATAGATAATTAATTAACCATAGATCAATAGAGATATTGATTTGATGCTCTGAAATAACAAGAACCATTATATGAATATATTTAATGTAAAGGCACTTCACACATTCTTCACACACATATATGGTGAACGCATTCGTTTGAGCTCTTTCGTTCAACATTACATGCGCTCAATTTCTAAGATTTTGACATTTGTAATGATTCAGGTTCGACCTTAAATTACAGTCCATTTCTACTTAATCTTTGTGTGGAAAAATAACTACAGAACTTCAAACTAAACTCAGATGCATTTCGATTTCAATTAAATTTTTCATGGGTACATTCTTGTCGAGAAACCATCTAATTATCTGAAATTTTAATGAATGTCTGTAATTATTTTCAATGATTCGAAATTAAACTTAAAATGAAGTTATGAGATGAATTGATCATCTTGAGTAAAAATTTATGTAACCAATAAAAGTAGTACATTCTTGTTTACTTTCTAGCTAAAATGTATATTTACAAAGTAAAGCTTTCATTTCATCTGAATATATGTAATTCCTATAATGGGTCGGTTGAGTGCAAAAATAAATTTTAATGAAAAATATGAAAGCATATGGAAAGATTTGTCTGTCACTCTATCAAAATCTTAATATTTTTTATGTGTTTCCAGCTAACATATTATGATTGCTTATTTTAATTCTGTTTGCTTGTTATAAATGACCACTTATACTAATAATGAATCATTTGAATAATATACCATTTCCAGAAGATTTTTGAATTTAAAAATTCAAACCCATCAAACTTTACTTGAAAAATAGATTCTAAAAAATTGTCAGTAGAGAAATTGCTTTATTTTAACACCAAAATTTATGTTGTATGTTTTAATATTTTATATCCTTGTTCTAATGTTTCCTATGAACGCTGCTAAAATTTATTGACAAATACAAATAAATCGCTTCAAAGAATCAATCACAAAATGAATGTGAAATCTTCTTTTTTATTAGAAATAAAAATTAAATTCATAACTACAACAACGAGAGATGATACTTTTATGATACTTTTCTCCGAAATTAAATGCAGTTACCTATTATATAGATAAGAATATAAAATTGGTAAGATATTAATGTAATTATATTTATATTTGATTCTAAATTTAGTTTGCACTTTTTAAATCAATTTATAAACTATTTTTAAAAACGGTAGTTCATATAATATGAATCCAAATTTGATGTTATCACCCTGAACATACTAGTAATTAATCTTAACTACACATACAGAAAAATGATTCATTGATAAAAAATATAAAATTATTAAAATACCTATAAATTATATATTTATTGTTTAAAATTATATCGAATGTTTGTCTTCGGTACCTCTGCTATTAGTTGACGAGCAATAAAGCGATGATAGAGCATAAAAAGAATTAAAATTGGCATTCGTTCATGAAAATGTAATAGGGCAATGACAGAGGTTGTCACCATCCATATTTGGCCGTTACCACAACAAGCCTTGATTCAAATAGGATGTAAATGTTTCGCAAATAGTCATGTCCAGTAAACAAACGAAATCAATCAATTTCAACAGATCGAGGCAGGGAACTAAGAATTCCACCACTTTTGTTGAGCAACACACCCCAACTTTCATCTACAGTTGGATCACTATACATAGAAGCTCTATTATTTTTTAATTTATTGTAATTGATTTTTTTGATGTGAAGCAGAGGAGATTCAGGTTGTGGTATGAGTCATCCTGCCTTAGCAGCTTGCTCGTTTCCCAAAACGTCACAATGGTTGGGAATCCACTAGAGAGCAAAGCTTTCCCTAGAGCTTTCATAAGCTGAATTAACTTTTTTCTTATGTGAACTTATAAACTAGTAAATTACTAGTACTATTCAGAATGGGAAAATCTAGAAACAAAACCAAACCAATCTAGAAACAAATAATAGAACCTTATTTTATTAACTTATTAAAGTACATAGTAGTAAATGACTTCAAAACAGAGTTTTTGCGTAAAATGAATGTCTTTCTGAAGATTTACGATATATATATTAAATACATTGAACATATTGTATGATTCTCTGGAGTTCTTTCATCAAAAATATTTTCCTAATTATGGTAAATTAAGAAGTACAATTAGAAAGTTCATTTTACATGAAGTTGTTGATAAAATATTTTACAATTTCTGATAATTTTGAAAAGTTTAACTACAAAAATGATCAGCTTACTGTTCATTAGAATATATAACATTAAGTATTACTTTATTCGCATTTAGAAAATTTATCTTCTTTTTTTCCGAAATTTGAAGAAACTGTGTTTTTGGTGGTTTCGCAACGTGTTTGGAATATTTGTCTCCAATAAAAGATGATTTTATTGTATTTTTATTTACCTGAAGAATGAATGAAACCATTTGACATAAATCCATATGATTATAAATAATTACAATATTATTAGAACAATGTCCCGTTTCAAAATAAGTTTCTGTAAAGTAATAACATTTATGTCCTAACATAATGATTTTATTTGAAGATATTTTAATAAATTTATTTATAATTTAAATAAAAGATGTCTGATGTCAAAATAAACTTCATTTGTAAAATGTAAACGAAAAATATAAATAGGTAAATAAAGATTTCAACAGTATAATCATTTTAAGTGAAATAATAATATCAATAATTTAAAAGAACAGCATATTAATCTTTGACCTCTGGAACTCTGGTCCATCTCCCGTGTGATGCTTGTATCTGAAAAATTGAGGAAACTAGATTGGATTCTTTTTAGAATTTTTAAGATATTTGGAGAAAACAAATCTATTTTTATTTTAAACTTAACGATTAAAATATTGGTAGTGTTTTTATTCAAGGTAAAATAGGGATAAATAATGAAGATTTTAAATTCTTATTTTTAGTTAAAATACAAAGCGCAATTATATTTTAATTCATAATTTGTTTTTATTTCTGTTAATAAGTCTTGGGAATTTTATTTATTACGAACTTTATTATGAATTCTATGAATTAAAGAATATTGTTTCTTATTATTTTCTAAAAAAACTGAAATGTTCAAATGATTTGCAGTTTTTGGAAAAGTTCAATCCTGAAATGAGGGTACAAATATTATAACATTTGTACCCTAATTTCATGTTTAGAATATATTTGATTTTAACAATTTAACTCTTTAACATATTTATAAAATATATTTTTTTAAGTTTTGATTCAAATGTGTGGAATCTATTTTGTAAAAGACAATTCAATCAAAAGTACTCTTTTAAAATCGAGAGTATCTGATGATGGAATAGATTCATAATGTCTTTGGCAAGTACGTAACAGAAAATTCTTATTACACTGTCAGCACATCACCAATAAATATCTCTACTTGATCTCTCTGAATAATGCAACAGGAATTTTATATTTCAACAAAATAAAAAAAATATTGAAGCAGAATCATCACCAAACGCCTCGTGCGGACCACTTTCACAACTTGTCTACACTCAGATCCATCTTTCCACGGAGAAGAAGCTGGAGAAAAGGTCTGGAAGAACCTAAAAAAAATAGATTTGAAAAAAAGATTCTCTCTCCGTATTACTCAAAGTATCATTTGTCTCTCTCTTTCATTAATCAAGCTCGACATTTCAGCGGCAGAGCTGAAAGTGAAAGCTTGAAACAAAGCAAAATGGCCACCAGGCGGTGAGAGAACAAAGCCCAGTAGTCACTGAGTTCGCGGATACGGTTGAGGATATTAAGCTGCTGCAATCAGGAATATTAAATGATGATAACCATATCTCACATTATTTTAAATTTTACGTTTGAAATAATTGTTTTTGTATTAACTGAATAAAAGTTGTTTATATTTCCACACTATTTTAATGGCAAAAGATATTATTGTTTATCAAAAATAATTTTAAATTAGCACATAATATTTTACAAATTATTCATAATATGCTATTGCATATTACATACTACGCAATTAAGAATAAATTCTTTACCTGAAAACAGCTTAAAACAATTAAACTTAACTATCAAAAGTAAATTGTTCAATATTGTTTATTAATAATCCTGGAATGATTCACTTAATTACAAGAATAGTAAAATATGCCAAGTAATAACAATTCAAAAATGTTTGATTCATATCCTTATTTATTAAATTAAGTTAATGTAATTTAATGTATTAACTATATTACAAATATTCAATGAAATTTATTCAAAAACTACATAAACTTAATTTAATTTTCATATTAAGTTATTTTCAAACAATTTAATATATTCTTTGATTTCTACTTGAAAAATAAATAGATTAAAATTTGAACTTTCCATTATTTTGTTTTTTACTTCCATACAATATTTGTCCTACTTCTTCATCACATGGTATACATTTAATAATTGAATTATACAATTTAGATTATATAATTGTCAAATATGTCTTATTAGAACAAAAATTTCATCTGTTTGAAAAAACAATAATTGTATTTTAACATGAAGACTTTGTAGATATTTTAACATGAAGGTTTGATAATAAATTTTAAGAAACCAAAATACCGTCCAATCCGACTTTTATCTACGAGAATCAAAATTTCTGGTACGGGGAAGTCTTATGTAAAAATTAGTATATCCTTTCAAATTTTAAAACTTTATAGATAAATATGATCTCTAAAATGTAACCTTTTTAATGCAAAAAAATTAAATAAAGAGTACCTAGCTATATAAATAAAACAGGATTTAAAAAAAAAAAAAAAACAATTCATGCATGTGATTAAAATTAGATTTTTTAAAAGTCGTTGCCAATATCAATTGTAAAAGAAATGTGATAACAAACTTATTCATATACTAAAAACCTCTGTTTTGCTCTTGGTTATTTTTTTAAAAAAACCTTCATAATATATTTGTTTAAATCCAACAATAAATATTACACAAAAAAGTATATTCTTTGTTAAATAAAGATAAAAATTACATTTTTTAAAAAAGAAGGATGACTTATTTCCTTCTCTTTATTTTATACCTTAAAATCTATATAGAGGAATAAAAAAAATCGGTATTTAGAATCCAATAAATTCTGTATATTGTGAAGAGAGTGAACATACTTCATTTCATTCCAAAAGAATGCTCTATTTTCTTTACGAAGATGAATGATACACGAGCTATAGAGTGAATCCCTAAGCCCATGCACTAATGGTTGGATCAAGAAATATTTAGCTAGTTGTCATCTCGGAAAATATTTAAAATACTTTATTAACTCATGATACAGCAATAAAAAAGCCATTTTAAACTTATAAAATGTGATGTGTTTTTGTTGCCATTCATTGTGAGAGAAAAAAGCATTAGTAGTAGTCTTATTCTTTATATTCATTCTGAGGATGGTGATTTCCTCAGGCATTGTCCCATTGTTTTGGACTGATCATCGTTGAATGACAGAAATGCTGAAAACGGCATAGGATTAAAAGAAATTTTTTATGTTCGATATCCAGATAGGATGAAAAGTTATATAAAATATTGATATCTAAGATTTAATTTTCTAACTTTAACCGTAAAAAGAAAAAGTAAATGCCCTTATTTTTTGTTTATATATATTTATTTTGCATAGTGTGTTTTTATCATAGAAAAAATAAGGGTTTTCATCATTTTCCATGGAGCAGTCAAGAGCAAAATTATAAAAAAATGGTACTCTGAAAATAGAGAAATAAAATGAATTAAAGTGTACCCTGACTATGATATCAAATGAACAGGTAATATTATTTATTATAAACATAATGGGGAAAATTATGTGAAAATCTTTTGGAATCTTTTAAAATTTATAAATTTACTGTATCAAATGAACTGTTTAACTTTTTTATGAGAGTAGCTTCTTTCATAATTTTAAGAAAATTAGCTCTGTCAATATACTAATATATAATTGCATTTTTAAGAATAGTACTCTTTAATTTATTTTATAATAATTATTTCTTATCAGAAAATAATACTCAAGCGAAAAGAATGTAAAAAATTGAATATCAATTTGTCATTTGAAACTAGTACTACGGTTACTCTTTCATAATTATAATAATTGAAAACATGTGGAATTAATTCATAACACTTTATCTAGTAGTTAATAGAATTTTGATTGATTTTTATTCTTCTATGTAATATAAATTAAATGAAAAAGTTTTAAATAATTAAAATGATATCAAGAATTTTTAATTGAATAACTCACTTCAAGCATTGAATGAAAAATCAATTTTTGAAGCACATAAAAAAAGTTTATTTGACTTAACTGTGTAAAAATTTAAACTACTTTAAATTGCAAATTCATGATATTCGTTGTTATAAATTTTTTTTTACAATATACATTAATTTGTTGACACATTTTTTATGTGAATTAAATCTCAAAGGACTTTACAAACATTAAAATGAAGTTTAAGCTTTTAATTAAAAAAATTTTCATCGATAATTATTTTCATACTCACAAAATGGTAAACAAATTTTACATTAGAAACGATAGATCTTATTGAAATATATATATATTTTTTATTTTTATTTTCATCTGGAATAACATGAATCTATGATTTTTTACTATACGGTTAAAAATATTTAATAAAAAGTAACTTGAGCAAATAAATAGGAATTACGATTTTTTGTACACCTAGACATCAAATAACAAAATGATATTATGTGTACGCGGTAGTCTTCATTTTATGACTGCAGCTTTCTGAACTTATTTCGGTGCAGAATGTCAAACATGATAAAGTTTGGCAAGTGAAGAATTTCTAGTATTATAATATTAAGTAGTTTTACTGACAATAATAATTTATCTCTTTCTCTTTAACCTTTTGGTTAGATTGATAATTTCTTTTAACAAAGTGACCAATTTATTTTGATAAATGATCACTTTGTTTAGTCTTCGTGGGCTATAAATATTATACTTCTAATGTATAACTCAAAAGATTTTAAAACATTAAAATTTATATGAAGGAATCTCATTTTCTATTGAAACAATTACGCAACTTTTCAATTTTCCAGTTTAAATGCTTATGATTTTAAGATTAATTTCAGTTGTTCACAGCTGAAAAAGTAATTTAATACTATATAAATAATGTAATGATAAACACTATACATATAGTGCTGCATTGTTATAGTATTATTGAACTGAATAAGCATCTAAAGAGGAAAAGTCATATTATTTCAACTACCGAAGCACACATTTCTATATTTCATAATTATTACATTTTCAACTTGGTACATGCAAACTCTATTTTACATTTAATCGCCTGCGAATCCAAAAGATGAATGGAACTCATTTAGATATCCCTGCGGCGTCTCTGATTAAAACCTTATTCTAACAATCCGGTTGCAGTTACAGACAAAAACCGGCACTCTGAAACAGATACCAATCCTTCATCTAGAACACCCTTTCCTTAAAATAGTGAACTGTCGAAGAGTTGCTCTGCATAGATTTCAAACACCCGCGACAACGGCGTCTATTTTGGTGTCTGGTTGAAAGAGAGTGAGATAAGTAGTCTTCCCAGATAAGGGACTATTGTTCAACATTTTCCAGCACAATGAAGGTTAGTTTGGAACCGTTACATTATCTTACATTTGTTTGTCACTTCTGATATTTTGAAACAAATGGTGTTACCGTAAAATCGTTTTGAGCTTTGAGAGTATTCACCATTTTGTATTCTGTCATATTATTAGTTAAATAATATTGCATGTGAGATATTTAGTAATCTCTTATGAGAAAAAAGATGAATGAAGAATTCCAAACTATACTATTTAATATAATTTATTAAAATTTTGAAAAAAACAAAATGAGAACTAGAGCCTGATCTTTTGAGACTAATGATAAAATCCATTTATACTCCCACATTTTTAGTTACAAATATTTGAAGGCTGATACATTAATGGCACAATTTAATCTCATTAGGCAATTATGGCATAAATAAAAACTTTATCACATAAATAATGACTTCATATTACATTATGAAATTGTTATGATATTATTTCAATGGAACGATTAACGAAAGTGTTATTTAATAAACTAATTATAGTAAGAGCTTAATTTGTTTAATGATTTATTCTTACTTTTTTGCGAGGTAGTTGTGATTCCAATGCATCAATATGTATATATACATCATTTCTTTTGGTTGCATGGTAAAAGCATCAAAATATTATCAGTGAATTTTCTCAAAATATTATTAACAAAATTTCTGATATAGGCTATCTTGAAGTTTTGTTTCAGGTATTAGATGTGTAACCATATCTAACATGGAGATATTTTGTTGTCTTAAATTTGAAACATGAACCAATATTTATTGTGTTTAATATTCATACAAAATATCAAATAAAACATATTTAATCAATATTCTATGCATATTTTTCCATGCTGTGTAGTCATACCAAATTTATTCTACATTCTAGAACAAATTTTTGTCTTCTAACGGAATTCTTTGATTTATACATTATCATTTGATTATATCATTACTACATATTCATTTAACATTTACATTTACTACATATTCATTTAACATTTTATATTTTTATTTAAAGATGTTTCTTAATGAATATTATTTTTATTTCAACATAAAAAAGCTTTAAATCTTGATACTTTTATATTTATAACATTATCATATCACATGCAATATTACATGACTCTTTCTGAGTTTCTTTATTTTTTTACTGCTTCAGCATTCGCAAGATAAAGATTCTTTAAAATTATTCTTATCAGCATCCAAGTACCAGGTATAAATTTAATGCATTGTTATGACGAAAAAGTAAATAAATATTTTGTTTTATTTTTAATGATTTTGCTTATCTGGCTGTGATTTTATTACTACATTTGGAAAAATATAGCTAAGTTGCAGTAGGCTGTCAAGTGTTATCATAATATCAAAGAATTAACCGTCGTGTCTTTTTTGGCAAATTGGATTCGCAAGATTATTTTCAAAAGCAAAAAATCAATTCAACGCCAAATACTTAATAAAGTGAACAGAATAGTTCACATCAATTTCAGCACCAGTTATTAGTGGCTTGAAAAAATTCGGGTTATTTTGAAACCTTTTTTCCTACTCACAACATTGGTACCTTCTTGAGTACATTTGTTCTTTAGTAAGTTAATGAAGAACTCATTTGGTACAAACATGATGAAAATGTAAATTGATGAAAGGTTGAAAGTGAAATGTTCACATTTTGGAGCTGTTACTAATCTCATGAAACATTCAACCTTTTTCTTTCATACAATATTATCATTTTGATCATTTAAAACACGCTTTCTGGTCTGCCAAGTTTAGGAATAAATTTTGCCGTCAAAGGTCGATTTTTTTACTCTGTATACAGTGAGAGATGGAACAACAATAAAGCACAATTGAAATTGAAATTCAATTTTAAAAAAGAAGACAAAATCAGTATAAAATGAAATGAAGTATTGTCAGCCTCATCAGATGTTGACTATATTGTCTCAAAAGTGTGGTTTCTTGTTATGGAGTTAAGCCGAACAATCAACACCCAATTATAGGAACATGGAAAATAGCACAACAAGAAGAAAGAAAAATACCTACAAGAAACTTTGGTGATAAATACAATGAGTTTTGATATGCAAATAATTATATTTAAGTAATAATAAGTTTTATTTATTGCTCATAACCAGGCACTCAGCAGAGCGCTGAATTCACGGAGTTGGACTTATATAAACCCGCTCGGAATGGAACATTCAGAAATTGTAGAGGCGGACTGACGCAATGTTGAGGTTGTACTGTATTTGTTGAACTGTCTTAATTTTGGGGGACCAAGTAAACCTCACATATATGTCATTATGTGTACATATATATGTCATTACATATATGTCATTATTTCCCTATATATATATATATATATATATATATATACCCATTTATACACCAAATTTTTCTGCTAATATTCTCAACGTACCCAGATAAAGCTGAATATCTTGCTATAAAGGTACGTTCATATTTATTTATTAAATTTGAATTTCAGTTTCATTTGTACTTTGTATTACTTCTATTTATATGTATACAAAATTTTAATTTTGGTGCACGAAGAAGGAAAATTTCGATTACTTTGAAATTTCATATGCGTAAATGTTGTGATTAAATTTCCTTGTGATTGAAATTTGGTATTCACTGAATGAATAGTACGATGTCCTTCGCACTATTCATTCAATGAATAGTGCGATGAAATGAATTCATTCACTTCGTTATGGTCCTTAGTGAATGAAGTGAATACATTCCCTTCATTCACTGAATCGATGTCCAATGCATGGGAACTGCGCATCCAGCAGATGTATATAAAGAGCTGTTCTTGCTGTTGCTTGGAATTTCTGTTGCATTAGGATTTAGGATACCTGAAAAAATTTCTCCCTATAGGATTCAAACTCATTATAAGCAATTGTCAGAGTTTGAAAGAGCTCATATCATTAGATTGAAAGTATTTGGTCGGGAACCTCCTTCATCGCTTTCTGCCATTCTATGTACGACCCGGACACACCATAACCATTCACTGTAAGCTGATTGAGGGATATCTACTTTTGAAATGACCATTACGTCACTTACCACTCAGGCCTTCTACTATCGAGCCAGGTTACAGTGGTGCTTGGCTCTACCAGGTTGGATTGATGTTGATTGAAGTTGTATAGTCTTTAGTGACGAATCCCACTTCTAACTGTGTCATAACAATCATGAAAGATGTGACTGGAGACGTTCAGATCAGCGCACCTATCCTTCTTTCACCACAGCAGATCAAACAGGCGCTCAGCCATCAGTTATGTTCTGGAGTGGCTTTTCTCTTGATAACCGGACAACTTTGGTACTAATTAGACGCATATTTTCTGCCTATTGAAACGTCAACGCCATTCTGAGATCTATTTTGCTACCTTTACTTTTGAAGTACCACATGGTCTTATTTTTCATCAAGATAATGCCAGACCACATGTTGCTATGAGTTGTCTTACAGCTTTTCCACCACTTTCTTTATCTAACCATATCACATATTTCTCTTGCTTATCGAATATTTATGAAATATGAAAAGCTGGTGCATGGTACAAAGAATTTTGGATATTTAGCCCGACAAATAAAGCAAATTTGGCTAGAAAAAACGCAGGAAATCACACGGGACTTTATCAGTCTATGCCCTGCTATGTGGTAATTTACATTTAAATTAGATTTGAGTCAACACCCTATTGAGCTTGTTACTTGGTAACTATGTAACTGTAACATAAATTATTCTATAATTTTGAAATTTTAAACATTTTCTATTCTATACGTAATTTTGCTATGCACCAATTTTGCCTTAATCGGACAATTCTTCCTTGGTGCGTCAATGTTTTTATTATAGAATGTAATATACATATACGCTACAACTTTGAAATTATATTATTCGAGAAAGAAGAGCATCACGTGTATGTGAAATACCTGTGATTGATCAACACGTTGTTTAGATGCAAATGAATAACAAAATTCAAATTAACATGGTAAGTTAAATTTTGAATATGATTCCCTAGTGTGTTAGTAGAAATTAAAGACGGTACATTCTTCATAATGTCATCATTATTTGTCATGCAAATAAACAAACTTTTTCAACCCTGAGTTAAGTAGAAGCTGCTACATAACTCATTGAAGCAACAAAATATTTGAGTAGAAATAAAAATGGTGCAAAAAAATTAACTTTTAAAACTTGGTATTTTTATTACCTATTTTAGAACTTAGTATTGCATATTTTTAGGAATATAACTCATTATATCGATAGTAAAAAATAAACATTTCATTTTATCCAGCAAATAATTGTGCTTTTGACTGATTATGATTTAAATATTGAATATTTTCTGATAGGCTCTTGTCTTTGATTTAACAGTTCGCGAAATCGATTCCCATCTCAGGTATGAATGCTGATAATGGTAATAATTCCACTTTAGTTTGTATGTATCAGTCTAATCAATTCTGTGTTTCAAAGAACAAAACAACTCAGGAATTATAAAAAAATGCAATTATATTAGGATAAATTTCTAACTCACTTTGTTGGTTTTGGCATTTAATAATACAACTGAAAATTATAAAATAATAGTTGATTGTTTGTTTGACGTAATATTGATAAAATTTCTAAAATTTGTATTTACGAGAGCATATATTTGAAGGAAATTATATTCTGAAGGCAGAGATTAACTTACATTAGATTCCTTTGGAAAAGAATCGATTAATGCTTGATCATTGAGAAAATGCTTTTAACCGGGATGAATATCCATTGCCTGCTAATTATCAAAACACTAAGTAGATGAATACATTATATTTGGGCCCTCCTCCCGGCGATTGATTATAATTCAATTCAAATGTTGCCGATAGCAGTTAACAACAAAATGGACATGCTCTGCCAGGAAGCAGTCATTGGTCAAGGGCATCCCTAAATTATGCACTGTCCAAAGCACGGAGTAGATTTTGAACACCCATGAACGCCGATTCCATTTTGCTCTTTAACATTTCCCCTTTGAGTAATTTAATTTGGAGCTGTCGAAAAGGATGACTTAACGCAAATCATTAGAATAGCTGTCTATCGACATAATAAATAATGTCTGTGAATTATAAAAGTCTCCTTTGTATCTATTCATTCAAAGAATATAACGTAATTGTAGCATATGTACATCTGTTTACATGATAAAAAAGTTCTTCATATACTAATTGTAAATGTTCTGATTATTTTGTACGAAAGACAATTTTATTTAGTGTGTTCAAATGGAATTCATGAAATTGCATTTGATTTTAATGCATGTGCTTTGATTTTTAAAAATGATCCCCGAGAACATATTTTAGAAAAATACAATATGAAAGGAAGCCAGTTAAATGCTTATCAATTCTGCATAAACTAATTAACATTATCAAACATATTTTCACATGATCCTTTTATTTTCAAATGATAGTCACTTGATTACTGAAAACGATGATAACTTAATATTCTGACGGTAAGGAAGGCTACGGAGATAATAAATATAATAATTTTATTTTACTTTTTTATATAAAATAGAGACCAAAATAATTAATTTAATGAATGTTTTTATTACATTTCTGGTAAAATTATGTTTAATGTATATTATATTTTAGAACTATATTTGTTCTTTAGTAAAGCTAATAATGCTTCTAACTGATTTTGTTTCTGTTTATTTAATTTTTTTAACAAATTAATGTAAAATAATCAATATTATTGAATGATTAAATGATGAAGCAAACCCTTTATAAAAGTATATTGCTTCAAATACTATAAAAATTTACGATTAATTTTGTAAACTTTCCCATTTTTTTAAACAATAGATTTAGTGAAGTATACCATTTTTTTAGATTAAATAATAAGGTTCCATAACTGAAATATTTAGAGCCATTAAAATATCGATATTTAAATTGATATAAGCCAGAGATTAATTTCTAAACAATGAAACTTGATTGATACCGTTTTTGTCTTCCGATTAATTTGTACACGATAGTTAAATTATTTGTCAAACTTGTAGAATTAGCCAAACGCGATTTCCTGTTTGGAAACAAGATGGTATCATGAAATAATTACAAGCATATTTTTAAATGACTTACGTTTAAAATGCTGGGAAAGAAAATAAATAATCGATTTTGAAAAAGACGAAATTATGTTCATTTCATATTTTGTAATGTAATGGTTTTTGTCTTTAAAATATAGTTACAACACATTAGTATTGATATTTGAAGAATGTTCTAAATTGCATTGACATATATCATAATGGAAATTTTATATTAATTGAATTTCTTTTACAAAATTCCATGAAAAATACAGCAAATTCATAACCCTTAAATATTACATGGATTACCTATAAATTATACAATAGGTGAAGCATCGCTTTTTTATTAGTAAAACCATAATATTCCTGCAATTTTTCCCAAATAAAAGCAAATTAAACCTTGCTTTGTTTGCCTCTCAACAATCCCTTTTGAATATAAAAACAACTTAGAAGGGTCCTATTAAAATAGATTCTAAATAATTACAAGCACTCATGCCCTAGGTGGGATTCGGTGGGATTCAATAGTTCAAGTTGGGCCCTTGAACTATTGAGCCCAAAGACAAAGTGCTACTTAGTTGCCGAATCCACAAATTAGTGCTTAGAGTGAATCAGTTCATAGTGATCTCACATATTCCTTGAATATTATGGAGGGTCGATTGTGGTTTGACAATGTTATAATTTAATTATAGACAAGGCATAAAGTTATGCAGTGATTGTAAGCTTCCAAAAATAATTTAAAAAGAAAAGATTTATAATAAATATGATGTCAAGTTAGATTATGCTTTAAAATTAAACAAAACCAAAAAGTATTCTTTACTTTTTCCGCAAGTATATTTGTAACTATTCTTACTAGTAACATATATAAATGCATTTTACTTTTACTAAGTAAATACTTAAAATTAGTAATTTATAAAAAAAATAATCGTGAAAGTAATTAGTAATTCTTAAAAAAAATATCGTGTCCTTATGTTTTTACATGTCTTGAATATTTCCGAGATCTGTATATGAATATAATTATTGTAGAAAATTGTTTGTCAGTAAGTTTCTAAAATATAATTTAGGATATCCTAACGATTTCTCGAACAGGCTATTTTCGTTACATCAAAATTACTTGGCTATTCAAATTTAGTGAATTTTCTTCAATTTGCTCTGTGAAATAATGCCAGATTTCTATCAATTTAATCCAAATTTTTACTGAATTGAAACTCTTCAAAGGTGTTTGACGATAATATTTGATAAGGAAAGAAGCAGAAGTGCGAAAGATTGATTCCAAGAAGTATTTTTAATAATGTTATTATTCTTAAAAATAACAAGAAATGAAAAAAAAAACATTTTATACTTTTGATTTCTTTTCTTAAATTTTAATTACTCAATTCATTCATCTTTAATTTTAAACAATAATACAACAAAAGGATTTAAATTTCAAGTAAATAATGATAAAATGTGGCTGATATTTAGACACTAAGAAGAATGTATAGTCAAATAT
>JAPDSC010016506.1:0-27306 GCA_026290005.1 Latrodectus geometricus | reverse complement strand
TAAGCAACTGTGTACACTTTTTAATTTTTTAGTATCTTATTTAAGAACAAGGTTTTTTTCACCAAAATATCTTTAAAAAAAAGTAAAGCTTTGCACCGCAAACCTCATTATATATGCTTGCAACAAGGTAAGTATATTTTATTTTTTTCATAACCAAAAAATATAGATATTTTCCCTACTTAGTTTTATTTTATAATAACGAAAGAGAGCAAGTTTAAAGTTTCTTCCTATCACAGAAATATCACAATTCGTATTCAATAATCAAATTGCCTACAATAAGGTTTAAATAATAGTGGCTGAGATATTTTTATAAACATTAACGTTTATTTTATGCACTTTCCAATAGAAGTCTTTTCACGAAATTATTTTTTTTATGAAGAAATTTGACGTTATAACTTTTTGCAATGAAAACACTATGAATTTTTATGTTGTAAGAAAAATAAATAAAAATGTTTTTTTCTCAAGTTAAAATTACTTGAATAGAAACTTTTTTCTACAAATATAATATCTCATTATACTTAGAAACATGAAATGAAGGAGTATAAATTTCTGAGAAATTATTTATCACTTCAATAATGGAGAAACATTTAACAATATTATAATAAAATAAAATAATATTGTAAAATGTTTTTCAATCAAATAGATAAATATGTCATTGCAATTATTTTCAAATTATAAAAAACTCTAGTTTTCTAAAGCAAATGCCAATACTAAGAATACCCCAGGAAAATCTGAAACAAATTCTTAATTTAGAATTCAGGTATTCGTTTTTTCTGTCACATGTAATTGTATGTTGCTTGATTGCATTGTTTTACTTATTTATTTTTTTTAATTTTAGGTCACAAAATAAATATTAGTCTAAGGAAATGGTGGATAAAGATAAAAGAAAACAATTTTTCATGTTACTTATTTTTGCTTTCATATCTATTTAAGTATTTGGCTTTATGTTATTCGCTCTAAACCAGTAATGAACGTTAACGGGAAATTTTGTAATTGGAATGTATATAAAATCTTTGTAATTGAAAGTTTTATTACTATAATAAAAATATTATTCGATAATTATACAATACAGAAATAACGGTTTGTAAATTTATTAATAAAATTTAATACAAAAAAAATAAAATCGATTTAATAAAGCAACGTGTTAAAGTTGATGCGATAGAATGGTTTCTTATTCAATATATGACTTTATTTTTTTCTGGATATAAAACCATAGAAGTGGTGTTGATTTAATTCTTCCTATTTTCCAGCATCTTCGGACAACTTCTTAAATTCAATTTGAATATTCCAGGAACTCGCCTAGTTTGTATTTCTCTGTATTTTGCATTACATTATCTTTTAATTTACTTTTAATTCAACTAATTATAAGCTAAACTTAAAACCTAAAGAAATTTAAGTGATTTCTTTATTAATTTTATCATACGATATTTTTTATTTTAGTTTTTTTTTCAATTTTCTAACTCTTGGAAATCAATGTTACACAATAAATAAATCTACAATTGAAAAAGTATTATTTTAAATATTATATTGCTGCATAAAATTAAATAAATAATTTTTTAATGGAGTTGAGCATATTTAAAAGACACTATGCAAAAAGAATGTACAATGAATGTATTAGAAAAATGTACACATCTCAAGTGAGTAATTTTCCATATGACAATGGTATAAAGTTATGCGAATTAGAAATTGAAAGTGGGAAAAGTAAACACCGTAATATCATAATTTAATGAAACATCAAAGAGTATATATTGCATATGATTATAAAAATGATAAAGTTCAAAGTATATGTAATTATATATCACATGATCTTAATGTTTACTTAAATAATATTTAAACAAAACAATAGGTTCTAATTTATTACTTAGGATTTTCTTATTCCAAAACTTTTTCAGAGCTAAATTTTTGGTATTTTGGGATTATTTTAATTTATAGAATTTCATTTTGATTATGTTTTTCTTGATGATTTACTTTGCTCTTCACCATAGTAAAGTTCCCCAACGTGCTATTTTGAATTGGTAATCCAGTAAAGAACAAAATCCGTGTGCATAGGTTCAGGTGAAATAATTGAGAAGAAAATTACAGATGCTAATTTTAATTTATTTTTTTAGAGCATCACAACACAAAACAAATATTTGCAATCAACCACATGGCTTGAGAAGCCGATAGATATGTTTTTGAGACTGGCGTCTCGTACACACAAAGTTTACAAATGAAGGTGGCTAAAGTAGCCCAAACAATTAGCTATGCTTAAATAATGAGACTGACGTCTCCAATAACATATCCCGTATAAAAAGATGGCTTAAGAAGCCTAATCAATTAGATTATTATGAGACTGACGTCTCCCAATCATAACGATTCCTAATGGCTTAGGAACCCCAAAACAGAAGTTCTCTCGTTACATAGACATGTACACTCTGTTTTATATCTTTTTTTTTCGGTCTCGAAGAGGAGGGGAGGAAGGTGTGTGGCCGGATGTTGTGTCAAAGTGCTTTCGATTCTCACAACCATGTTCTTCAACAGAAGCAATCATTATGGTTAAGAACAGAAATATACTAATAGGACATATTGAAGTCAATATTTCAGTTATGGATTCACGATGAAGTTAAACTGTGTATCAGAGAATTGGGCATATTAGCAAAACTGATGCAACATCGTGATATCTCGTAAGTATAATTTTAAAAGCTTTTGTGGCCGTTTAGATATGATGAAACTCCTTAAAAACACGTATTATAATGAACTGAAATATAGGAATAATGGTCACAAAAGAAAGATGAGTCGTATAATAATAGTGAAGAGTGGTATTTAAATTTTTCTCAAAAAAGTGTTTTACCTTATCATTGAAACATTTAATTCACCATTAATTTGGGCAGAACATCTACGGTTCTTTTAATAGTAGATGATTGATAAACATTTGCTAATGATAAAAGTATGGGTGGTAAGAAATGATTTAACTGGTGGTCAAGTTAATAGTGTCTTAAATATAATAATATTTACAAGTTTATATATAAACAGAAAACTAAGTGTCTTATTTTCCCCACTGACTGTTAAATTCGCTTAACTATTCTTAATAAAAGTAGTTTAAATATCATCAACCTAGATTTAAAATACATAAGACTACGGAGAAACATTTTGATGAGTTATTCTTAAATGTCCCTCACTGGGGAAGATACTTCCTCAAACTTTAATTTTGCATTTATTTGATTCAACATCTAATTAACTAAAAATATATTTTTTATCATTTATGAAAATTCACAAATCTCAAAAGTGCACAAATTAATTATTCCCATATTCACATTTGGTTATTTATTCACATTTGTCTTTCAGCATATTGTTGTTAATGTTTACTAAACATTTTAAAGGTATTTCAAATTTTATAAAATATACGATTTATTTCATTTACGTAAATATAAAGTTTATTCATGAAAGTTTACTGTTTAACTCAGGAGTATTCACGAATATAAAAATAATAAAATGGCAAAGCTGCCGTCCGTGTATAATTTACTGTTTTAACATTATCTATTACTATTTTAACATTACCGAATTATTTTTTGTTATTAAATTTGTTATTTGGGAAATATATCTTTTTAATGAGATTTAATTTTGTTTTTGCTAAAAATTTTGTTTTTTGTAAAACAGAAAACTACGATACCGAGCTTCATATTATAAGCACTTTATTATATATAAAAGAGTACTAATAATATACCCTGTTCAACATGTTCCTTTTATTCAAGGAATAAAGATGGATTATTATTTTTACAAAAAGAAAATGAAATCATAATACATTATCAGAATTAATAAGAAATTTTAAGCTTTTTAAACTTATTTTAAACATGGTATATTCAAACGAAAAGGGAACAGTCAAACAAACATGTTTTAGTATTTTAAATCCTAAAGAGAAGAGTTTTGTAAACTAATTATTAGACACTGTTTCAGTTTTTGGTAAAATTTTTATTGTGTTCAATTTTACAATTACCATGTTGGTATTTTACCATAGTTTGTGCAAAAAATATTTTTTTAAGATTTAAATATAAATAAATCTAATTGTGTGTTCTACTCTTTTGGTTTGCTGAGATATTTTTACTATACACTGTGTCTGAGTTGGATAATAATTATAAATGTGGAGCATTCGAATAGAAATTCGCATTACTTTAATACTTCATAACCATTTTAATCGGAAATTTAAGTTAAATCCTTAAGTTAATTGACAATATATTTTTGTCACTCTCAATTTTAGTTTCTAAATGAAAAAAAAACGTTCTAAACTCAGATGTTAAAGTATTTTCCAACAAATATTTTTTTTAAAATATAATTAACAATTTTTCTCTAAACAAAAAAGCTTAGATATTATAATTCAGCATGTTTTTCTTAAAAATTAATTTTTAAGCATTAAATAGCGTACTATATTCCAGTTAAATTAATAAAACATAGTATTATATTCATTAACAAAAATCTATAAAATAATCTCTCATTTACAAAACAATTTCTGCAAATTAATGTAAAATCAGACCTTTTGTATTGAATAAAGAATGTATTTGATTAAAAGATGGTCGAAAGACTATCATTGTGTTGACTCCAATTTTTAAAGGATTGTGTACATTTTATAACATACAGCAGTTTTTTAATAACTCTGACATTGAAATCAGATATCTGTATCAATCGATGTATAAATGCGCTGGTGCGCAAAAGTTAATCTACAGGTGTGTTTTGATTTTGTCATATCTCCATGAGAAATAATCTGAGAAACATAAAATTCAAAAGTAAGAGAAAATATTTTGTACATAAAAGCTGATGAAATCAAAATTGAGCAAAAATGAATATAGTTCATACAGAATGGAATCAAACAAAATAGGGTTGATAGAATTCATCGTGTCGTTAGATATGGTTACTTCAGAATGGAATAGGCCCTTCCTTTACTTTAAAGGTTGCTTCTCACTGTCTTTCATATCTAAGTACCCTATTGACCAATACTTTTAGAGGTATGAGTGCCTTATACACCTATCAGCCCTTGTTTCAGCTGTTGGGTGTTTCTCAGAGAATAAATTCGTGATTCAAAGGAAACACAAAATATCTCCTACACATTTTCCATGGGATTCAAATCAGGATAGCACATTTATCATTCCATAGGACTGATATTTTACTTTTCTAGTATATACTGAACAGCAAGAATCTGGGTTGGTCCTACATTTTTATCCGTAAAACAAAGAAGAACAAAGAAGATGTAGAAGTTAACGGATCACTTGCTTACAATAGCGATCTTCAGTCACAGAAACTGTGTCAAAAATAAGACGTTCAGTCCACCCATTCAACATGCCTCTCAAGATGGCTACACCTGGACCACCTCAACGGTCTCGTTCTGTTATTTTACTCAGATTAAGTCGTGTCTCGACCTCTCTTCAAATCAATTGGTTTTGAAGAACGCTTGTGGCACCGAAACGACTCTCATTCATAAAGACAGCATTAATTCATTGATGTGTTTTCATTTTTGTGCTACTTACATAATTCTCAGCGGTGTCTCATGTGGGCAACTTTCAAATAACTGCATCATTTGGAATGATTTGCGAATAGGCCAGCTTTGTGTGAAAGGTGCTTAGATACAGAAAAACATAACATTTGTAACTTTGTTGATGTACATATTTGCTGGAGAATGGCACTTTCTGACAGTTTTCTAGTTCTTTTTGCCTTCAAGATATATTTCGATCATTCATCGCAGTTTTTTATCTGGAACAATTACCACTAACTTTTATAACAGGCCCCTCATGTATTATTAAGTTTAGCACTGTTTTCATAATGAAAAAGTGTATGATTTAATGTTATACGAGAAGAAGAATAGTGTTACATAAATACAAATTGGATGTACAGTTTTATTATACGGAAATAATGAATGGAATACACGATCATATTAAGAACATTAAAGAAATGAACAGTTGCAAATGGCACTGAAGAATAAATTATCATAGAACAATTTATAATAGAAACTACAGACAATGTCAACATAGAATGCAGGCAAAACATCCTTGAAAATTTTTTATGTAGGTTGGGAAACTAATGGACCAACTGCTCACATGAAACTCTCGTGGTGCGTACAATTTTCACGATTATGAAAGGAATGAATGGGATTTCAAGTCGGAAACCATTGAGAATTTAAGGAAGTAAAAAAAAGTCTTTTTTAATTTAACAAAATTTAAAATAAAATTCCAAGAGATTTCCCACCCACCCCATTACATCTAGTGATGAATTTTTGTCGCATAATATTGAAGATCACAAAATAGGCTCAAATTTCATCAATATTGTTGCATTTTAAAATAAAAGTATACGCGATTATTTTTGTGAGCAGATTTTTTTCATGAATGGACAAAACAATGTATGCAAATCAAATGAATTGCATACATTCCTTTCTTCTCAACAACTCTCAGTTCATTTTTAAATCCAACTTAGCGTATGAAAATTGTTTAAAAATAGCGACAACTCAGAGCTTTTGTAATTTATAGACCATAAAAATTCCTATCTGGAAAACTTTCTGAAAAATTATTATTTTCTTACCGTAGCAGATGTATATGAAGCCATTTGTATGATAAAAATAAGACGATTTTTGCAAGTCCTCCAATAAAATTAACTATTATTAATTAAAGATAAAAAACATTAGTGTAAATTGTTTGAGTGCTATAATTGAAATAGCTTTTATAGCAGTAAAAAATGAGGAAAGGAATGCGCGTGAAATAAGTATTACTAAGCCCATAAAAACAGGTAATTCTGCTAGGGAGTTGTTTGCTGATAGTTTTTTCAGTTGCTGAAATCATTGCGCTCCATTTATTTTCAGCGTAAGTTTCAAAGATCTTCGATATATTTTTACTGCAATAACTAAGTTCAAACGTAATTTTTAGGATTCCGTAAATTAATAATGTAGCTTTTCATGTGATAATAACAACGAGATATTTTTTTCGAAGAAGTTTCCCTAGAAATAGAGTTTTAAACATTGTTCTTATTTTTGTAGTACCATGGCTTACTACATTCTTTTTCATATAAAAAATAATAAAACCAATAAGAATTTTTAAACATTTGCATTTTCTAAAGAAATTTTTAAATATTCTGTATATGGTGTTAATAATTAACATATTTCTACGAGGTATGAGCAATACGATAAATAATAGTGTCTCATAAAATTCATATTTTTGTATAAACTCAAACTTCCTTCATAATTTTAAGAATGTGCCATTAAATAATAATTAAAGATTATGTTTTAGATTCAAAAATCTATAAAAATAAAATTTTACAAAATTAGCATTTGTTAGAAAATTATTATTAAAAATTCAATTAAACTTTCTACATCTAATTTACATTTATTTTTATATATTACAATTTAAACTTAAAATATGTAGTTAAAGTTAAAATAAAATACTTAGAGTTACTTTTTTACTTTTGCTAAAAAATCATTGCACAAAAATTTCCTTATTACTGAAAATTCTACTGAGATTTCTTGATGATTCTTCTAAAAAAATGTATCCTGCTTTACTTAATTTGTCAACACATACCAAAATAGTTTCGTGTAAAAAACAACATTATTTATTCGGTCAATAGCATTATTCAATGATATCTCATAAAATATTGATCAAATATTTTCAGATTCATTCTGGATGGAAAAGTGATTGGAAAAGCGCACTAAAATATTTCTTTGCTGTTTCTTATTTGATCCATTCAGTTGTCAGTTACAGGGCCTTAGAAATGGAAGTCAACAAAAAGAAATCTCTGTACATTTCATCTATTCTTTTTTGATAAAGATGAAAATGGGCGATTGATATTCTGTATAATATACTGTAACTGCCATTTACTTGCAAAATTAGTTCCTAACATTTCATTGAGGTATTTTTAATGTTTAAAATGTATCTCAATACAAGTACCCTCCTCTTTGAATATGTTGATGAGGTCACGGAAATTAATCAAAGTTGATTCTAATGTAAGCAGTCATAATGATTTAAGACGTGACCATAAAATAATTTCAAATCATTTGCAGAAATTTTATCCCAAATATGTTAAATAAGCCCTTAAAATCCACTTCAAAAGAAGGAATTTTCTCCAGCATATATATATATATATATATATATATATATATATATATATATTATTTGACTATACATTCTTCTTAGTGTCTAAATATCAATCACATTTTATCATCATTTACTTGAAATTTAAATCCTTTAGTTGTATTATTGTTTAAAATTCAAGATGAATCAATTGAGTAATTAAAATTTAAGAAAAGAAATCAAAAGTATAAAATGTTTTCTTTCATTTCTTGTTATATTTAAGAATAACAACATTTTTAAAAATACTTCTTGGAATCAATCTTTCGCACTTCTGCTTCTTTCCTTATCAAATATTATCGTCAAATACCTTTGAAGAGTTTCAATTCAGTAAAAATTCGGATTAAGTTGATAGAAATCTGGCAATATTTCACAGAGCAAATTGAAGAAAATTCACTAAATTTGAATAGCCAAGTAATTTTGATGTAACGAAAATTGCCTGTTCGAGAAATCGTTAGGATATCCTAAATTATATTTTAAAACTTACTGACAAACAGTTTTCTACAATAATTATATTCATATACAGATCTCGGAAATATTCAAGACATGTAAAAACATAAGGACACGATTTTTTTCAAGAACTACTAATTACTTTCATGATTATTTTTTTATGAATTACTAATTTTAAGTATTTACTTAGTAAAAGTAAAATGTATTTATATATGTTACTAGTAAGAATAGTTACAAATATACTTGCGGAAAAAGTAAACTATACTTTTTGCTTTTGTTTAATTTTAAAGCATAATCTATCTTGACATCATATTTATCGTCTTGTCTTTATAAATTATTTTTGGAAGCTTAAAATCGCTGCATAACTTTATGCCTTGTCTATAATTAAATTATTACATTGTCAAACCACAATCGACCCTCCATAATATTCAAGAAATATGTGAGATCACTATGAACTGATTCACTCTAAGCACTAATTTGGGGATTTGGCAACTAAGTGGCTTGCACTTTGTCTTTGGGCTCAATAGTTCGAGAGCTCGAATCCCACCTTGGGTATGAGTGTTTGTTATTATTTAGAATCTATTTTAATAGGACCCTTCTAAGTTGTTTTTATTTTCAAAAGGGATTGTTGAGAGGCAAACAAAGCAAGGTTTAGTTTGCTTTTATTTTGGAAAAATTGCAGGAATATTATGGTTTTATTAATAAAATAGCGGTGCTTCACCTATTGTATAATTTATAGATATTCCAGATAATATTTAAAGGTTTCTTAATTATCTAATTAAGATATAATAAAAATTAATTTGAAAATTATCTAGATTCTCAAATGCTTACTTGATATTTATTATGAATTTGCTGTATTTTTCATGGAATTTTGTAAAAGAAATTCAATTAATATAAAATTTCCATTATGATATATGTCAATACAATTTAGAACATTCTTCAAACATCAATACTAATGTGTTGTAACTATATTTTAAAGACAAAAACCATTACATTACAAAATATGAAATGAACATAATTTCGTCTTTTTTAATATCGATTATTTATTTTCTTTCCCAGCTTTTTAAACGTAAGGCAGTTTAAAATATGCTTGTAATTATTTCATGATACCATCTTGTTTCCAAACAGGAAATCACATTTGGCCAATTCCACAAGTTTGACAAATAATTTAATTACCATGTACAAATTAATCGGAAGACAAAAATGGTGTTTCATTGTTTAGAAATTAATCTCTGGCTTATATCAATTTAAATATCGATATTTTAATGGCTCTAAATATTTCAGTTATGGAACCTTATTATTTAATCAAAAAAAAAATGGTATACTTCGCTAAATCTATTGTTTAAAAAATGGGAAAGCTTACAAAATTAATGGTAAATTTTTATAGCACTTGAAGCAATATATTTTTATAAAGGGTTTGCTTCATCATTTAAGCATTCAATAATATTGATTATTTTACATTAATTTGTTAAAAAAAATTAAATAAACAAAAACAAAATCAGTTAGAAGCATTATTAGCTTTACTAAACAACAAATATAGTTCTAAAATATAATATACATCAAACATAATTTTACCAGAAATGTAATAAAAGCATTTTTGGACTATATTTTATATAAAATAATAAGTTTTTTATATTTATTATCTTCATAAACTTCCTTAGAGTCATAATATCAATTATTATCGTTTTCAGTAATCAAGTGACTATCAATTGAAAATAAAATGATCATGTGAAAATATGTTCGATGATGTTAACTAGTTTATACAGAATTGATAAGCACTAAAGCGACTTCCTTTGTATTGTATTTTTTCTAAAATATGTTCTCGAGGATCATTTTTAAAAATCAAAGCACATGCATCAAAATTGAATGCATTTTCATGAATTGCATTTGAACACACTAAATAAAATTGTCTTTAGTACAAAATAATCAGAACATTTACAATTGGTATATGAAGAACTTTTTCATCATGTAAACAGATGTACATGTGCTACAATTACGTTATGTTCTTTGAATTAATAGATACAAAGGAGACAATTATAATTCACAGACATTATTTATTATTTCGATAGACAGCTATTCTAATGATTTGCGTTATCCTTTTCGACAGCTCCAAATTAAATTACACAAAGGGGAAATGTTAAAGAGCAAAATGGAATCAGCGTTCATGGGTGTTCAAAATCTACTCCGTGCATTGGACAGTGCATAATTTAGGGATGCCCTTGACCAATGACTGCTTCCTGGCAGAGCTTGTCCATTTTGTTGTTAACTGCTATCGGCACCATTTGAATTGAATTATAATCAATCGCCGGGAGGAGCGCCCAAATATAATGTATTCATCTACTTAGTGTTTTGATAATTAGCAGGCAATGGATATTCATCCCGGTTAAAAGTATTTTCTCAATGATCAAGCATTTATCGATTCTTTTCCAAAGGAATCTAATGTAAGTTAATATCAGCCTTCAGAACATAATTTCCTTCAAATATATGCTCTCGTAACAACAAATTTTAGAAATTTTATCAATATTACGTCAAACAAACAATCAACTATTATTTTATAATTTTCAGTTGTATTATTAAATGCCAAAACCAACAAAGTGAGTTAGAAATTTATCCTAATATAATTGCATTTTTTTATAATTCCTGAGTTGTTTTGTTCTTTGAAACACAGAATTGATTAGACTGAGACATACAAACTAAAGTGGAATCATTACCATTATCAGCATTCATGCCTGAGATGGGAATCAATTTCGCAAACTGTTAAATCAAAGACAAGAGCCTATCAGAAAATATTCAATATTTAAATCATAATCAGTCAAAAGCACAATTATTTGCTGGATAAAATGAAAAGTTTATTTTTTACTATCCATATAATGAGTTATATTCCTAAAAATATGCAATACTAAGTTCTAAAATAGATAATAAAAATACCAAGTTTTAAAAGTTAATTTTTTTGCACCATTTTTATTTTTACTCAAATATTTTGTTGCTTTAATGAGTTATGTAGCAGCTTCTACTTAACTTAGTGTTGAAAAAGTTTGTTTATTTGCATGACAAATAATGATGACATTCTGAAGAATGTACCGTCTTTAATTTCTACTCACACACTAGGGAATCATATTCAAAATTTAACTTACCATGTTAATTTGAATTTTGTTATTCATTTGCATCTAAACAACGTGTTGATCAATCACAGGTATTTCACATACAAGTGATGCTCTTCTTTCTCGAATAATATAATTTCAAAGTTGTAGCGTATATGTATATTACATTCTATGATAAAAACATTGACGCACCAAGGAAGAATTGTCCGATTAAGGCAAAATTGGTGCATAGGAAAATTACGTATAGAATAGAAAATGTTTAAAATTTCAAAATAATAGAATAATTTATCTTACAGTTACATAGTTACCAAGTAACAAGCTCAATAGGGTGTTGACACAAATCTAATTTAAATGTAAATTACCACATAGCAGGGCATAGACTGATAAAGTCCCGTGTGATTTCCTGCGTTTTTTCTAGCCAAATTTGCTTTATTTGTCGGTCTACATATCCAAAATTCTCTGTACCATGCACCAGCTTTCCATATTTCATAAATATTCGATAAGCAAGAGAAATATGTGATAAGGTTAGATAAAGAAAGTGGTGGAAAAGCTGTAAGACAACTCATAGCAACATGTGGTCTGGCATTATCTTGATGAAAAATAAGACCATGAGGTACTTCAAAAGTAATGGTAGCAAAACAGATCTCAGAATGTCGTTGACGTTTCAATGTTCAGAAAGTATGCTGCTAATAAGTACCAAAGTTGTCCGGTTATCAAGAGAAAAGCCACTCCAGAACATAACTGATGGCTGAGCGCCTGTTTAATCTGCTGTGGTGAAAGAAGGATAGGTGCGCTGACCTGAACGTCTCCAGTCACATCTTTCATGATTGTTATGACACAGTTGGAAGTGGGATTCGTCACTAAAGACTATACAACTTCAATCAACATCAATCCAACCTGGTAGAGCCAAGCACCAATGTAACCTGGCTCGATAGTAGAAGGCCTGAGTGGTAAGTGACGTAATGGTCATTTCAAAAGTAGATATCCCTCAATCAGCTTACAGTGAATGGTTATGGTGTGTCCGGGTCGTACATATAATGGCTGAAAGCGATGAAGGAGGTTCCTGATCAAATACTTTCAATCTAATGATATGAGCTATTTCAAACTCTGACAATTGCTTATAATGAGTTTGAATCCTATAGGGAGAAATTTTTTCAGGTATCCTAAATCCTAATGCAACAGAAATTCTAAGCAACAGCAAGAACAGCTCTTTATATACATCTGCTGGATGCGCAGTTCCCATGCACTGGACATTGATTCAGTGAATGAAGGGAATGTATTCACTTCATTCACTAAGGACCATAATGAAGTGAATGAATTCATTTCATCGCACTATTCATTGAATGAATAGTGCGAAGGACATCGTACTATTCATTCAGTGAATACCAAATTTCAATCACAAGGAAATTTAATCACAACATTTACGTATATGAAATTTTAAAGTAATCGAAAGGTTCCTTCTTCGTGCACCAAAATTAAAATTTTGTATACATATAAATAGAAGTAATATAAAGTACAAATGAAACTGAAATTCAAATTTAATAAATAAAAGAAAATAAATATGAACGTACCTTTATAGCAAGATATTCAGCTTTATCTGGGTATGTTGCGAATATTATCAGAAAAATATGGTGTATAAATGGGTATATATATATATATATATATATATATAAAGTTAGAAATATCACAAATAATGCACTATTATAAAGAAGACTAATCATCAGTTGTAGTAAAATTTGAATGCTCCTAGGAAAATTAAAAATAGCGCAGAATAAGGGAGCATGGCATTGAAATGAAATTTAATACACATAATGACATATATGTGAGGTTTACTTGGTCCATAATTAAGACAGTTCAACAAAAACAGTACAACCTCAACATTGCGTCAGTCCGCCTCTACAATTTCTGAATGTTTCATTCCGAGCGGGTTTATATAAGTCCAACTCCGTGAATTCAGCGCTCTGCTGAGTGCCTTGTTATGAGCTTTAAAATGAAACTTGCATTATTTGCATATCAAAACTCATTGTATTTATCACCAAAGTTTATTTTAGGTATTTTTCTTTCTTCTTGTTGTGTTATTTTCCATGTTCCTATAACTGGGTGTGGATTGTTCGGCTTAACTCCATAACAAGAAACCACACTTTTGTGACAATATGGTCAACATCTGATGAGGCTGACAATACTTCATTTCATTTCATACTTATTTTGTCTTCTTTTTAAAATTGAATTTTAATTCCAATTTTGCTTTATTGTTGTTCCATCTCTCACTGTATACAGAGTAAAAAAATCGACCTTTGGCAGCAAAATTTATTCCTAAACTTGGCAGACCAGAAAGCGTGTTTTAAATGATCAAAATGATAATATTGTATGAAAGAAAAAGGTTGAATGTTTCATGAGATTAGTAACAGCTCCAAAATGTGAACATTTCGCTTTCAACCTTTCATCAATTTACATTTTCATCATGTTTGTACCAAGTGAGTTCTTCATTAACTTACTAAAGAACAAATGTACTCAAGAAGGAACCAATGTTGTGAGTAGAATAAAAAGGTTTCGAAATAACCGAATTTTTTCAAGCCACTAATAACTGGTGCTGAAATTGATGTGGACTATTCTGTTCACTTTATTAAGTATTTGGCGTTGAATTGATTTTTTGCTTTTGAAAATAATCTTGCAAATCCAATTTGCCAAAAAGGTCACGACGGTTAATTCTTTGATATTATGATAACACTTGACAGCCTACTGCTATATTTTTCCAAATGTAATCACAGCCAGATAAGCAAAATCATTAAAAATAAAATATTTATTTACTTTCTCGTCATAACAATGCAATAAATTTATACCTGGTACTTGGATGCTGATAAGAATAATTTTAAAGAATCTTTATCTTGCGGATGCTGAAGCAGTAAAAAAATAAAGAAACTCAGAAAGAGTCATGTAATATTGCATGTGATATGATAATGTTATAAATATAAAAGTATCGAGATTTAAAGCTTTTTTATGTTGAAATAAAAATAATATTCATTAAGAAACAACTTTAAATAAAAATATAAAATGTTAAATGAATATGTAGTAAATGTAAATGTTAAATGAATATGTAGTAATGATATAATCAAATGATAATGTATAAATCAAAGAATTCAGTTAGAAGACAAAAATTTGTTCTAGGATGTAGAATAAATTTGGTATGATTACACAGTATGGAAAAATATGCATTGAATATTGATTAAATATGTTTTATTTGCTATTTTGTATGAATATTAAACACAATAAATATTGGTTCATGTTTCAAATTTAAGACAACAAAATATCTTCATGTTAGATATGGTTACACATCTAATACTTGAAACAAAACTTCAAGATAGCCTATATCAGAAATTTTGTTAATAATATTTTGAGAAAATTCACTGATAATATTTTGATGGTTTTACTATGCAACCAAAAATAAATGATGTATATATACATATTGATGCATTGGAATCACAACTCCCTCGCAAAAAAGGAAGAATTAATCATTAAACAAATTAAGCTCTTACTATAATTAATTTATTAAATAACACTTTCGTTAATCGTTTCATTGAGATAATATCATAACAATTTCATAATGTAATATGAAGTCATTATTTATGTGATAAAGTTTTTATTTATGCCATAATTGCCTAATGAGATTAAATTGTGCCATTAACGAATCAGCTTCAAATATTTGTAAATAAAAATGTGGGAGTATAAATGGATTTTATCATTAGTCTCAAAAGATAAGGCACTAGTTCTCATTTTGTTTTTTTTCAAAATTTTAATAAATTATATTAAATAATATAGTTTGGAATTCTTCATTCATCTTTTTTCTCATAAGAGATTACTAAATATCTCACGTGCAATATTATTTGACTAATTATATGGCAGAATACAAAATGGTGAATACTCTCAAAGCTCAAAACGATTTTACGGTAACACCATTTGTTTCAAAATATCAGAAGTGACAAACAAATGTAAGATAATGTAACGGTTCTAAACTGACCTTCATTGTGCTGGAAAATGTTGAACAATAGTCCCTTATCTGGGAAGACTACTTATCTCTCACTCTCTTTCAACTCTCTTAGACACCGAAATAGACGCCGTTGTCGCGGGTGTTTGAAATCTATGCAGAGCAACTCTTCGACAGTTCACTATTTTAAGGAAAGGGTGTTCTAGATGAAGGATTGGTATCTGTTTCAGAGTCCCGGTTTTTGTCTGTAACTGCAACCGGATAGTTAGAATAAGGTTTTAATCAGAGACGCCGCAGGGATATCTAAATGAGTTCCATTCATCTTTTGGATTCGCAGACGATTAAATGTAAAATAGAGTTTGCATGTACCAAGTTGAAAATGTAATAATTATGAAATATAGAAATGTGTGCTTCGCTAGTTGAAATAATATGACTTTTCCTCTTTAGATGCTTATTCAGTTCAATAATACTATAACAATGCAGCACTATATGTATAGTGTTTATCATTATATTATTTATATAGTATTAAATTACTATTTCAGCTGTGAACAACTGAAATTAATCTTAAGAATCATAAGCATTTAAACTGGAAAATTGAAAAGTTGCGTAATTGTTTCAATAGAAAATGAGATTTCTTCATATAAATTTTAATGTTTTAAAATCTTTTGAGTTATACATTAGAAGTATAATATTTATAGCCCACGAAGACTAAACAAAGTGATCATTTATCAAAATAAATTGGACACTTAGTTAAAAAAATTATTAATCTAACCAAAAGGTTAAAAAGAAAGAGATAAATTATTATTGTCAGTAAAACTACTTAATATTATAATACTAGAAATTCTTCACTTGCCAAACTTTATCATGTTTGACATTCTGCACCGAAATAAGTTCAGAAAGCTGCAGTCATAAAATGAAGACTACCGCGTACACATAATATCATTTTGTTATTTGATGTCTAGGTGTACAAAAAATCGTAATTCCTATTTATTTGCTCAAGTTACTTTTTATTAAATATTTTTAACCGTATAATCAAAAATCATAGATTCATGTTATTCCAGATGAGAATAAAAATAAAAAAAGAAATATATATTTCAATAAGATCTATCGTTTCTAATGTAAAATTTGTTTACCATTTTGTGAGTATGAAAATAATTATCGATGAAATTTTTTTAATTAAAAGCTTAAACTTCATTTTAATGTTTGTAAAGTCCTTTGAGATTTAATTCACATAAAAAATGTGTCAACAAATTAATATATATTGTAAAACAAATTTTATAACAATGAATATCATGAATTTGCAATTTAAAGTAGTTTAAATTTTTACACAGTTAAGTCAAATAAACTTTTTTTTATGTGCTTCAAAAATTGATTTTTCATTCAATGCTTGAAGTGAGTTATTCAATTAAAAATTCTTCATATCATTTTAATTATTTAAAACTTTTTCATTTAATTTATATTACATAGAAGAATAAAAATCAATCAAAATTCTATTAACTACTAGATAAAGTGTTATGAATTAATTCCACATGTTTTCAATTATTATAATTATGAAAGAGTAACCGTAGTACTAGTTTCAAATGACAAATTGATATTCAATTTTTTACATTCTTTTCGCTTGAGTATTATTTTCTGATAAGAAATAATTATTATAAAATAAATTAAAGAGTACTATTCTTAAAAATGCAATTATATATTAGCATATTGACAGAGCTAATTTTCTTAAAATTATGAAAGAAGCTACTCTCATAAAAAAAGTTAAACAGTTCATTTGATACAGTAAATTTATAAATTTTAAAAGATTCCAAAAGGTTTTCACATAATTTTCCCCATTATGTTTATAATAAATAATATTACCTGTTCATTTGATATCATAGTCAGGGTACACTTTAATTCATTTTATTTCTCTATTTTCAGAGTACCATTTTTTTATAATTTTGCTCTTGACTGCTCCATGGAAAATGATGAAAACCCTTATTTTTTCTATGATAAAAACACACTATGCAAAATAAATATATGTAAACAAAAAATAAGGGCATTTACTTTTTCTTTTTACAGTTAAAGTTAGAAAATTAAATCTTAGATATCAATATTTTATATAACTTTTCATCCTATCTGGATATCGAACATAAAAAATATCTTTTAATCCTATGCCGTTTTCAGCATTTCTGTCATTCAACGATGATCAGTTCAAAACAATGGGACAATGCCTGAGGAAATCACCATCCTCAGAATGAATATAAAGAATAAGACTACTACTAATGCTTTTTTCTCTCACAATGTAGGGCAACAAAAGCACATCACATTTTATAAGTTTAAAATGGCTTTTTTATTGCTATATCATGAGTTTATTAAGTATTTTAAATATTTTCCGAGATGACAACTAGCTAAATATTTCTTGATCCAACCATTAGTGCATGGGCTTAGGGATTCACTCTATAGCTCGTGTATCATTTATCTTCGTAAAGAAAATAGAGCATTCTTTTGGAATGAAATGAATATGTTCACTCTCTTCACAATATACAGAATTTATTGGATTCTAAATACCGATTTTTTTTATTCCTCTATATAGATTTTAAGGTATAAAATAAAGAGAAGGAAATAAGTCATCCTTCTTTTTTAAAAAATGTAATTTTTATCTTTATTTAACAAAGAATATACTTTTTTGTGTTATATTTATTGTTGGATTTAAACAAATATATTATGAAGGTTTTTTTAAAAAAAATAACCAAGAGCAAAACAGAGATTTTGAGTATATGAATAAATTTGTTATCACATTTCTTTTACAATTGATATTGGCAACGACTTTTAAAAAATATAATTTTAATCACATGCATGAAATGGTTTTTTTTTTTTTAAATCCTGTTTTATTTATATAGCTAAGTACTCTTTATTTAATTTTTTGCATTAAAAAGGTTACATTTTAGAGATCATATTTATCTATAAAGTTTTAAAATTTGAAAGGATATACTAATTTTTACATAAGACTTCCCCGTACCAGAAATTTTGATTCTCGTAGATAAAAGTCGGATTTGACGGTATTTTGGTTTCTTAAAATTTATTATCAAACCTTCATGTTAAAATATCTACAAAGTCTTCATGTTAAAATATCTACAAAGTCTTCATGTTAAAATACAATTATTGTCTTTTCAAACAGATGAAATTTTTGTTCTAATAAGACATATTTGACAATTATATAATCTAAATTGTATAATTCAATTATTAAATGTATACCATGTGATGAAGAAGTAGGACAAATATTGTATGGAAGTAAAAAGCTGAATAATGGAAAGTTCAAATTTTAATCTATTTATTTTTCAAGTAGAAATCAAAGAATATATTAAATTGTTTGAAAATAACTTAATATGAAAATTAAATTAAGTTTATGTAGTTTTTGAATAAATTTCATTCAATATTGGTAATATAGTTAATACATTAAATTACATTAATTTAATTTAATGAATAAGGATATGAATCAAACATTTTTGAATTGTTATTACTTGGCATATTTTACTATTCTTGTAATTAAGTGAATTATTCCAGGATTATTAATAAACAATATTGAACAATTTACTTTTGATAATTAAGTTTAATTGTTTTAAGCTGTTTTCAGGTAAAGAATTTATTCTTAATTGCGTAGTATGTAATATGCAATAGCATATTATGAATAATTTGTAAAATATTACGTGCTAATTTAAACTTATTTTTGATAAACAATAATATCTTTTGCCATTAAAATAGTGTGGAAATATAAACAACTTTTATTCAGTTAATACAAAAACAATTATTTCAAACGTAAAATTTAAAATAATGTGAGATATGGTTATCATCATTTAATATTCCTGATTGCAGCAGCTTAATATCCTCAACCGTATTCGCGAACACAGTGACTACTGGGCTTTGTTCTCTCACCGCCTGGTGGCCATTTTGCTTTGTTTCAAGCCTTCACTTTCAGCTCTGCCGCTGAAATGTCGAGCTTGATTAATGAAAGAGAGAGACAAATGATACTTTGAGTAATACGGAGAGAGAATCTTTTTTTCAAATCTATTTTTTTAGGTTCTTCCAGACCTTTTCTCCATCTTCTTCTCCGTGGAAAGATGGATCTGAGTGTAGACAAGTTGTGAAAGTGGTCCGCATGAGGCGTTTGGTGATGATTCTGCTTCAATATTTTTTTATTTTGTTGAAATATAAAATTCCTGTTGCATTATTCAGAGAGATCAAGTAGAGATATTTATTGGTGATGTGCTGACTGTGTAATAAGAATTTTCTGTTACGTACTTGCCAAAGACATTAAGAATCTATTCCATCATCAGATACTCTCGATTTTGAAAGAGTACTTTTGATTGAATTGTCTTTTACAAAATAGATTCCACACATTTGAATCAAAACTTAAAAAAATATATTTTATAAATATGTTAAAGAGTTAAATTGTTAAAATCAAATATATTCTAAACATGAAATTAGGGTACAAATGTTATAATATTTGTACCCCCATTTCAGGATTGAACTTTTCCAAAAACTGCAAATCATTTGAACAGTTCAGTTTTTTTAGAAAGTAATAAGAAACCATATTCTTTAATTCATAGAATTCGTAATAAAGTTCGTAATAAATAAAATTCCCAAGACTTATTAACAGAAATAAAAACAAATTATGAATTAAAATATAATTGCGCTTTGTATTTTAACTAAAAATAAGAATTTAAAATCTTCATTATTTATCCCCTATTTTACCTTGAATAAAAACATTACCAATATTTTAATCGTTAAGTTTAAAATAAAAATAGATTTTTTTCTCCAAATATCTTGAAAATTCGTGAAAAGAATCCAATCTAGTTTCCTCAATTTTTCAGGTACACGCATAACACGGGAGATGGACCAGAGTTCCAGAGGTCAAAGATTAATATGCTGTTCTTTTAAATTATTGATATTATTATTTCACTTAAAATGATTATACTGTTGAAATCTTTATTTACCTATTTATATTTTTCGTTTACATTTTACAAATGAAGTTTATTTTGACATCAGACATCTTTTATTTAAATTATAAATAAATTTATTAAAATATCTTCAAATAAAATCATTATGTTAGGACATAAATGTTATTACTTTATAGAAACTTATTTTGAAACGGTACATTGTTCTAATAATATTGTAATTATTTATAATCATATGGATTTATGTCAAACGGTTTCATTCATTCTTCAGGTAAATAAAAATACAATAAAATCATCTTTTATTGGAGACAAATATTCCAAACACGTTGCGAAACCACCAAAAACACAGTTTCTTCAAATTTCGGAAAAAAAGAAGATAAATTTTCTAAATGCGAATAAAGTAATACTTAATGTTATATATTCTAATGAACAGTAAGCTGATCATTTTTGTAGTTAAACTTTTCAAAATTATCAGAAATTGTAAAATATTTTATCAACAACTTCATGTAAAATGAACTTTCTAATTGTACTTCTTAATTTACCATAATTAGGAAAATATTTTTGATGAAAGAACTCCAGAGAATCATACAATATGTTCAATGTATTTAATATATATATCGTAAATCTTCAGAAAGACATTCATTTTACGCAAAAACTCTGTTTTGAAGTCATTTACTACTATGTACTTTAATAAGTTAATAAAATAAGGTTCTATTAAATATTGTTTCTAGATTTTCCCATTCTGAATAGTACTAGTAATTTACTAGTTTATAAGTTCACATAAGAAAAAAGTTAATTCAGCTTATAAAAGCTTTAGGGAAAGCTTTGCTCTCTAGTGGATTCCCAGCCATTGTGACGTTTTGGGAAACGAGCAAGCTGCTAAAGCAGGATGACTCATACCACAACCTGAATCTCCTCTGTTTCACATCAAAAAAATCAATTACAATAAATTAAAACATAATAAAGCTTCTATGTATAGTGATGCAACTGTAGATGATAGTTGGAGTGTGTTGCTCAACAGAAGTGGTGGAATTCTTAGTTCCCGGCCTCGACCTGTTGCAGTTGATTGATTTCGTTTGTTTACGGGACATGACTATTTGCGAAACATTTACATCCTATTTGCATCAAGGCTTGTTGTGGTAATGGCCAACTATGGATGGTGACAACCTCAGTCATTGCCCTATTACATTTTCATGAACGAATGCTAATTTTAATTCTTTTTATGCTCTATCATCGCTTTATTGCTCGTCAACTAATGGCAGAGGTGCCGAAGACAAACATTCGATATAATTTTAAACAATAAATATATAATTTATAGGTATTTTAATAATTTTATATTTTTTATCAATGAATCTTTTTTCTGTATGTGTAGTTAAGATTAATTACTAGTATGTTCAGGGTGATAACTTCAAATTCGGATTCATATTATGTGAACTACCGTTTTTAAAAATAGTGTATAAATTGATTTAAAAAGTGCAAACTAAATTTAGAATCAAACATAAATATAATTACAATTATATCTTACTAATTTTATATTCTTATCTATGTAATAGGTAACTGCATTTAATTTCGGAGAAAAGTATCATTAAAGTATCATCTCTCGTTGTTGTAGTTATGAATTTAATTTTTATTTCTAATAAAAAAGAAGATTTCACATTCATTTTGTGATTGCTTCTTTGAAGCCATTTATTTGTATTTGTCAATAAATTTTAGCAGCGTTCATAGGAAACATTAGAACAAGGATATAAAACATTAAAACGTACAACTTAAATTTTGATGTTAAAATAAAGCAATTTCTCTACTGACAATTTTTAGAATCTATTTTTCAAGTAAAGTTTAATGGGTTTGAATTTTTAAATTCAAAAATCTTCTGGAAATGGTATATTATTCATATGATTCATTATTAGTATAAGTGGTCATTTATAACAAGCAAACAGAATTAAAATAAGTAATCATAATATGTTAGCTGGAAACAATTCATAAAAATATTAAGATTTTGATAAAGTGACAGACAAATCTTTCCATATGCTTTCATATTTTTTATTAAAATTTATTTTTGCATTCAACCGACCCATTATACGAATTACATATATTCAGATGAAATGAAAGTTTTACTTTGTAAATTTAAATTTTAGCTAGAAAGTAAACAAGAATGTACTACTTTTATTGGTTTCATAAATGTTTACTCAAGATGATCAATTCATCTCATAACTTCATTTTAAGTTTAATTTCGAATCACTGAAAATAATTACAGACATTCATTAAAATTTCAGATAATTAGAGGGTTTCTCGTCAAGAATATACTCATGAAAAGTTTAATTGAAATCGAATTGCATCTCAATTTAGTTTGAAGTTCTGTAGTTATTTTTCCATACAAAGATTAAGTAGAAATGGACTGTAATTTAAGGTCGAACCTGAATCATTACAAATGTCAAAATCTTAGAAATTGAACGCATGTAATGTTGAACGAAAGAGCTCAAACGAATGCGTTCAGCATATATGTGTGAAGAATGTGTGAAGTGTCTTTACATTAAATATATTCCTATAATGGTTCTTGTTATTTCAGAGCATCAAATCAATATCTCTATTGATCTTTGGTTAATTAATTATCTATTTATTAACAACAGAGCGTTAATTGCTATACCTATTAGTCAGTTGGAGTGATTTTCCATTTGTATCAAACTTAGATAGGACAGTATCACACATTTGAATTGCACATACATTGTATTATAAACAGAGAAGTATATAATTGTTCCTATTACGAAATATTTTATTCATATGCTAATTAAGGTGTATCTTTTATTTCATCAGTATCTATCAATTTGTTTCCTGCGTTAATAAGAGGAAAGAATAATACAGTTCTGTTTAAAAAACTGATTTATTTTTAAATGAATGATTCGTTAAAGAATAAAATTAAAAAATAAATTTACGAAATCAAAGCTCTAATTTAGGATGTCGTTATTCCTCACTAATAAAATATTTTAAAATTTTACCAAGGCAAAGATTTTTTCTCAAGATACATTGTATCCCAAAATAAAAGAAATTATAAAGTAAGTAATCAAACTATGATTTAATCTCGTAAATTTTGATTTAAATTATTTGACTTGTAAATGAAAAGCTTGATATATGTTCTGTTTCTGAGTGTAGCAAGTAATTTTGAAGTGAAAAATTTGTTTTTAAAAAAAAATTCCACCGTTGCTAAGGAAAGAAATGACTATTCACTACATAATATGTGGTAAAAAAATAGAAATATTCTTCTTTTTACAGATAATTTATATGAAATACGTTCAAAATAAGGATTAATTACTATTGTAATTTGTTTGATAAGAATTACCAATTTAAATAAAAAAAGATTTAAAAACAAAAAGATTTAACTTCAACCTGAAAAGGAAGATTTCTTTTGATTGAATACTGCAATGTATGAAGAAATGTTTAGCTCACGGAGATTTTTAAGCTGAGAATCACATTAATAGTTAAATCTCGTGATTTTTAACACAAACTCAAACACTAATAACACAACTAGGCATTTTTTTCTGCAATTTTTCAAAATAATTATCTTAATTTCTAGAAATATTTTATTTCTGCAAGCTTACTAATTTTTGACATCAATATCACTAAAAATAATGATTTGATAATAAAACATGTATTTAATTAAAAAAAATAAATAAGCATATACGTTTATTCAAATCTATTTTATTTTGAAAAATGTAAATAGCGGTGTGCTAATAATAATATTTGATGATCCTAATAACGGTTTATGTTATTAATAGTGGTTTTTGTATCCTAATTTAATTTTAATAGTTACATAATTGGAAAAGCTGAAGGAGGCTGTAAGGAGTCATTTTTGCTGCACACCATTCAATCATTAATCTTAAAAAAATTGTGGTTGCCTTACAAAGTATATAAGCTTTAAAATGAGTTCGCCCATTGTTAAATACGATTTTCAGAAATGATTGTGAATGTAAATTCTATTTCTCAAAAGTTTCCATTTTGACGGCTTAACACGGCAGTGAAGGCTCACACACATCTTCAATGATTCTCCTTTCGAAATCTTATTAGGAATTTCTGAAGAAATTGTTGGTCACATAAAAGAGAAAATTCCGACTTTGTCATATTATCATAAGCAAATAAATCTCTTTGTGATCGGGTATTATCATCTATATTAATGAAGTTATTTTCAACAGCTCAAGGAGACAGAGAAAGAATCTTATCCCAAGACTGTTTTGCTATCACTGTACAAGTAGATGATGTGTGCAGTGAAGTGTTGGTGCCCAGCATGATCTTATAGTATATGGAATGTACTGCTATACGTGGAATATACGGCAATATATGGCCAGTGATCGATATACCTGGAGTTAATAGGATGATTTAGAATTTTTACACATACAAACACGTCAAGGATAGTTTTGTGACTATCCTTGACGTGTTTAGGACTGTCCAAGATTGGTAATTTTGACTCCATATAGACATGATTTTCATGAAGTGTATGAGAGGAATACACTTAATTGGACTGCAAGTGTAAAAGTCTTCTTCTAATCAACACAATATACTCCGGTCTATTCCTTCAATAACCTGGTCTATGTATACTCTATTTACACTTTTTTTCCTACAATATATTTTATACACTCGTCAATTAAAATTTTGTCTCTATATCAGTAGCATCAAAATTATCATTCTCAATTTTTCCATGTATCTAAAGCCATACTGTGATATTCTGAAGAGGCTGAATCTCTTGACATGCACTGCCCAGGGGAGATCATAGACTGTCTTGGACACAGTTGCTATAATCTGGGGACTATCTGGCCCTAAAAATGCAGTTTAAGAAGGAATTTCTTATGTGTCTGTCCAGTGTATAAAAGCTGACAAAATGCTATACTTGTGCATTCTTTTTATAAATGATTCCATGTAATCATTTTAACTGGAACCTGAGGCGCTACAGTAGTTTATTTCTATTTTAAACAACACTATCTCTCTTACAAATTATATTGCTTTTCACCCCTAAAAATATCAATTAGAATTTAGCTCAGATGAAGCAAATTTTCATTCTTCTTAAAAGTCAACTAAACTTCCACTTTTAAAATAAATTTTTAAAAAATATCAGATTTAATCCCATTTAACCAGAATCAAATCTTTTTTTTCTCAATGAAATATTAAAAAGGTCTTAAACGAGTTAAACATATTTGATAATCATTGAGCGCTGAAACGCACTTGATCTTATTGGGAACTATAGAAATTTTCTTTTCAAATTCTCGAATCCCTTAAAAATCTTTTCGGAAAAATAAAATAAGAAAATTAAAAATGAAAAAATATTTAACAATTAAAAATTTATAAAGCTGCAAAAGTGATTTTTTTTATTTTTTAAAGAGCTAAAAAAACTCTTTCTTTTTAAAAAAAGAGCTAAGAACTTTATTATCTAAATCATACTATATATTACCAAATTGATGACAACATTAGATTGTGATAGATATTTCCACTTATTTTTTAGACATATGCTTATAAATCTCATTTCGACTCTAGTGCAGTAAAAGAATAGCAACTACAACTAATCCTTTAAATTCTAAACAGATTGAATATAAACTAAATATTATATGGATTTTTAAATATATATAAAGATATAATATTTAAAAATCAACGGTATTTCAAAAGTTGAACTAAATATTTCATTTTTTTTTTCGAGTTTCAGACTTTTTTTTATGTATGAAGAGGATATGAATAAATCTAATTTTAGCGGCATCACTTGAAGTCAGTAAATCAAGATGTATTTGATCTTAACAAGCTTCTCAGCCAAAGAATAAAAAAGTCTTCAGCTCCTTACATCTGCAAAATGGTTCGTCAAATTATTGCTTCCGGAACCTCAATCTAAGAATGTGAACCAAAAATAACGGTTAATGAACTTTACACATAAATAAGGAGGAGTAAACAGAAGATGATTAAAATTCCCGTCTCTTTACGCTGACATCGTAAAGCAACAAAATTAGAGCAGACCTATTCGGTTTCCGAAACTCAATTAACACAAAAATAGAAAAAAAATTATATGAAAAATAATAACGAGGATGGTTATATATCGGCGTTGAAAAACAGAAAACCTTTGACGGAAATTCAGTTTTTATTTTGACTTTTATGCAATAATTTTAGAAAAATGTGTATTTACTTATACTTTTCGTAATTTTTTGGTAAACATTTAATTCAGAAAATTTTTTACTTTTTTAATTAATGTATATTCTTCCATTGGATTAAATAAATAATAGGTGAGTTAAAAATCGACACACTTTATATGTGATATGTTTATTTATAAAACCATTCCTTGAAATGTATTAGAGTTGTATGATTCTCTATGTTTTTAAACTTCTGAAAAGTATGAATGAATAATTCCAATATACAGTCTGTTTCTTCCCTACAGAGCTTCTCAAACTACTTTCCGCCTTTGAATGATTATATACTTGTAATATTTCTCCTAAATTATTGAAATAGTTTTAAAGTACTGATTCTAAATAAAAGTAGTCTTGTTTTAAATTCTAAAAGTTTTAAGAGTTTGGATCAAAATTATATGCAGAAGTTGACCTATCATTCATTTTTATCTGTCATTTTTCACATTGAAGCTTCTTTTGAGATCTGATAATTATTCTATAAATCTATCAATTTTCAATCAAAATCATTATTCAAAAACTACTTTTATTGCTCACATTACATTTCACACTGATAACTATTGAAATTTGAATGCTAAAAAAATAGTAATTAGAACATTAAAATTCATTTGTTTATCA